>CAUYON010178569.1:0-21465 GCA_963573935.1 Arctocebus calabarensis
CATTGTGACGTGCGCCTGCAGTCCCAGCTACTTGGGAGGCAGAGGCAAGAGACTCGCTTGAGCCCAGGAATTGGAGGTTGCTGTGAGCTGTGATACCACAGCACTCTATCCAGGGTGACAGCTTGAGGCTCTGTCTCAAAATAAATAAATAAATACATACATAAATACATAAATAAAATAAAGTAAAAAGATTCCTTTGGGATGATGCAGATGCTGAATCACAGGAGAAACCCTGGAGGCCTGAGACCCTCAAGAGGAGTGTCGGTTTGGTGCCTATAGCTCAGCGGCTAGGGCACCAGTCATATACACCAGAGCTGGTGGGTTTGAATCCAGCCCAGGCCTGCCAAACAACAATGACAACTACAACCAAAAAATAACCAGGCCTTGTGGTGGGTCCCTGTAATCCCAGTTCCTTGGGAGGCGAAGGCAAGATAATCACTTAAGCCCAAGAGTTTGAGGTTGCTGTGAGCTGTGACACCACAGCATTCTACCCAGGGCAACAGCTTGAGACTGTGTCTCAAAAAAAAAAAAAAAGAAAAGAAAAGGAGTGTCACAATCTATACCAAAGGCTTAGGGGGCTGAACTGTGACCATGATGGCAAATGGGGCACAGGACCTGCTCAAAGGAGAGGAGGGCCTGCTCTGAGCAGTGGTGGGAGAGACCTTTCAGTTCCCAGGTGGCCCAACCCTCTCTGCTTCCCCCCTCTCCATCGATGTTCTCAGCCTTTCCTCTAGACAGGGGACTGGGCAGGGCTGCCTCCATCAAAGCCATCTACTCTCTGTCTCTGGAAGTTTTGCCACACTGAGGGGGCATGTGAGGTAGGACGCTCCCCAAAGCTGACCAGAGACAGTGGACAAGATTATTAGAGTGCTGAGCTGCCTGGGGTCACCAATTCAGGTGCATCAGTCTCCTTGCCCTGGACCAGAGGTCCCTGTCTCTGAACTAGGTAAGAATAGCTGACGTGGGCGGCTCCTGTGGCTCAAGAAGTAGGATGATGGCCCCATATACCCGAGGTGGCGGGTTCAAACCCAGCCCCAGCCAAAAACTACAAAAAAAAAAAAAGAATAGCTGATATCCCTGGATTGCTGTGGGGTTGGGAATAAGCCATTGGCCATAGAAACGGCTCACAGTGGATGAGCCATGTATGTGGGAAGAGTTCATGTACATGTCATTGACTCTCACAACCCTGTGCAACCGAATCTGTTATAATTCCCATGTTACATTTGGGAACCAGGCTGAGAGTCAGACGTGTGATTCCAGACACTCTGGGAAGGGAGCAGGGGACAGTAGGCTTTGCCTCTTCCTGGAGGTGGACCCTGCCCTGGATGGGCCTGCCTGTCAGGGACTGGTTCTCCAACTCCCACCCAGCACTTTGAGAGAAGAGAGTGTCCCTTCTTTTTCCTATCTCCCTCCAGAATTTTAGGGACTTGTTTTGAGTGCCTTACAGCTTTCCCTGGAACAGCTGTTTATCTCCCAAACGAACTTCAGTGTAGGCCTGTGCTCCTGAACAAAGACTCTGGGAGGGCAGAAGCAGCTGATCCAGCAGAGGGGCATTATTTGCTGCTCCCCACCATTCCATCATTCCAGCCATATGAGTCTCTCGTGAATTTCTAGAAAGAGCCTGCACCTTTCTTGCCTCAAGTCTGTTCTTGCTATTCCTTCTCCACTTACTGGCTGGGGGACTTCAGGCAAGTCACTTAACCTCTCTGGGCCTTTCGCCTCATTGGTAAAATGAAACGATAGTACCTATCTACTGTATGTACTTATTGTGAAGATTGAGTTGATATACTGTGTTTAAACCCACTAGTATGATGGCACCTACAGTGACTGTTCCTTTTGCCCAGATCTGTTATTCTCTTGGCTTCTCCTCCTCCAGGTCTCAGCTCCAAGTCATCTCCTCAGAGAGGCCTTCACTCCTGCTCTCAAGGAGCCCCTGTCACTCTCAGTCCCTTCTCTCTGACCTGTGGTTGCTAAAGAATGCACACAAGTGGGAATCATTGAGCTCATTTATTTACTTAATTTTTTTTTTTTTTTTTTTTTTTTGTAGAGACAGAGTCTCACTTTATTGCCCTCGGTAGAGTGCTGTGGCGTCACACACCTCACAGCAACCTCCAACTCCTGGGCTTAGGCGATTCTCTTGCCTCAGCCTCCTAAGTAGCTGGGACTACAGGCGCCCGCCACAACGCCTGGCTATTTTTTTGTTTCAGTTTGGTGGGGTTGGGTTTGAACCTGCCACCCTCGGTATATGGGGCCGACCTTACCGACTGAGCCACAGGCACTGCCATATTTTACTCAGTTTTTTTACTCTCTTCCATGAGAATGTCAGCTCCAGGAGGGCTTTTCTGCTGTGTTCACAGCTGCATCCCCAGAGACCAGAAGAGAATAGGTGTTCATTTTTTAAAAATTGATGAAGACGGCAGCACCTGTGGCTCATCAAGTAGGGTGCAGGCCCCATATACCGAGGGTGGTGGGTTCAAACCCAGCCTCGGCAGAACTGCAAAACAGAAAAATAGCCAAGCATTGTGGTGGGCACCTGTAGTCCCAGCTGCTCGGGAGGCTGAGGCAAGAGAATCGCCTAAGCCCAGGAGTTGGAGGTTGCTGTGAGCTGTGTGACGCCACGGCATTCTACAGAGGGCGATAAAGTGAGACTCTGTCTCTACCAAAAAAAAAAATTGATGAAGGAATGAAAATGTACCCTGAGCAAATCACTTTCCTCCACTTTCTGTCTGTGAAATGAGAATAACTGTGCTGACCTCATAACAAAACCCTCACAAGGATGAGTGAGATGGGCTTGGCACCTGCAGCTCAGTGGTTAGGGCACCGGCCACATACACTGGGGCTGGTGGGTTTGAACAGGCCCCCGGGCCTACTAAACAACAATGACAACTACAATAGCAACAACAAAAATAGCCGAGCATTGGGGCGGTTGCCTGTAGTCCCAGCTACTTGGGAGGCTGAGAACAAGAGAATCACTTAAGCCCAAGAATTTGAGGTTGCTGTGAGCTGTGATGCCATCGCACTCTACCGAGGATGACATAGTGAGACTCTGTCTAAAATAAAATAAGAAGCGGAGGCAGGGCCAAGAGCATTGCATCCTAATTCAACTCCATGGGGAGGAAGCTGAGAAACTCAGCCTGAGTAAAAACCTCCCAAGAACCCTAGGGAGATGGGATTATCAGTTATCTGTTACTGAAGAGGAAACTGAAGCTCCAGAAGGAGAAGTAACTGGCCCAAGGTTACAAGGTGAGTTAAGCGGCAATGCCCATGCCCTGCCCGTTCCCCTTGGCACAATGATATTCCCTCTTCTACACCTGCTGAGATTCCACCCAACACAAACACCATCTCCTTCAAGAGACCTTTCCCAACTGCTCCCCAGATATTCTTTATCCGGCAGTTCCTGTTGTAGATTAGGCTCTCAGAAGGTGGATTCTGAGAGAGAGATTCAGTGGAGACATTTCTTAGGGGGTAGTCTTGAGATGGATGCCTGGTTGGGGAAGGAAGGGAAGGAGGCAGATGGGAAGAGGGAGAACTTGGCTGTGATGTCACAACAATGTCCTCAATGAATCTCATGAACAGTGATGAAATCTGGGTTGACCTTCAGAGTTGTCTAGTGTTGGGACAAGACCTTGAAACTCTCCCAACAGACAGATATTGGATGTGGCCACTCCTGAGGGTGGGCACTTCCCAGAGAGTGCTGCAAGCTGATGCCCACCCCCCCTTACCCCCTACCCCTCCGGCACTGCTCCTTGCAGCTTGGAGGAGGGTTCACAGGTTCCTCAGCCCACAATGGGGATCATAGTAGCTCACCATAGTGTCCACCATGCACCAAATACAGTTGCTCTAATTTATTTTCCTCCCAGCCTCTCAGATCCAGATTTAGCCCCTGGGCTTGGGGCAGGGACATTGGCAGCAACCCTGAGTTTGACAGCACCCCTCAATCCCATGCCCAGACTAACCTAGCCTGAGGACCCTAAGGAGGCCTCAAGCCAGGCTCACTGGAGTTCCCCACACCTGTCCTTGCCTGTGCTGGAGCATCCAGACGCTGTGCATCTCATTGTCCAAGCCCAGGAATGCTGCCAGGGCAGCCCCGTGCTGGAGCATCCAGACGCTGTGCGTCTCATTGTCCAAGCCCAGGAATGCTGCCAGAGCAGCCCCGTTGAAGCCAAGAGGAAAGAGAGTGGGGATGACAGCTTTTGTCATTCAGTTCACAGTGTGGCAGCTTTGGGTGAGCACATCCTGTCCTTTATCTCATTCATGTCCACAACCTCCCTGTGAGGTGGAATCTGTTATGAGCCCCATTGACAGATGAGGAAACTGAGGCTCAAAGAAAGGAAGTTGCACACTTGGCCTCTTAGACATTTCCATGGAAAGGGACTGAGCCAAGACCCCCAAATCCAGCAGGCGTGACTATATCAGGATACGATTTATTGTCATCTGTCCTCTAGGGAGACACCAGCACTCCCCATCCCACCAGTAGGTTGGAAGTTGGCACTGCTTTAGTTTTTTCTCTCCCAGAGTCAACACTGGCATGGACCTGGGTGCTGCTTCTTGCTGGGGGATCTGGGGATTTGGGTCTTGTGGATGAGCTGGATGCCACCCCAGGCTTCTTCCAGCTTGATGTCCCCCTGCTGCAAGGCCTGCTGGATCGCATTGGCAAGGGTGTCAAAGGCCAGGTCCACATTGTGGTTGCTTTTGGCTGAGGTCTCCATGAAGGCCATGCCCAGGGAGGTGGCTAGCTCCTCTGCCTCCTGGGCTGAGACACAGCGGGTGCTCTGTAAGTCACTCTTGTGGCCAACCAGCAGGAAAATAGCTTTGTCTTTGTTGGGACCTTGAGTGGCCATGACCTCCTGGTGCCAGTCTTGGATGTGTTCAAAGGACTTCCTGTTTGTCACATCAAAGACCAGCAGGACACCCACCACATTCCGGTAAAAGGACCTGGTGATGCACCTGGGAGGTGGGGAGGAAAGTTGGGAGAGTTTTGTGCCTTCAAGACACCCCCAGAGGCAGGGTCTTTGCTTCTGTATTCCCTCCCCTTCAAGGCCAACACAAGCCTCTCTTGCTTTGACAACTCCTTGACACTGCCCCTCTGTGCTCCGTGGCCTGTCTCAGCTCCCAGGTCCAGAATTCAAGGTCAGGGTGCAAGTTCTCTCCCCTCCACATGTGGCTTTGGGGCTTGGCCCACCCTGCAATATTTGTAGGACTAGTGACCCAGCGAGGGGAAGGGCCGACCCAGCAGACCGGGACCGGCGCAGAGACCCCAGACCTCTACTTGACCACTGAGGTTGGCACGTGTGGAGGGTCCCTCCCAGGACCACCTCCCCACCCCAACCCCCGCCGCGATCCAGCGGACCCTGCACCTGAAGCGCTCCTGGCCCGCGGTGTCCCAGAGCTGCAGCTTGACGCGCGGGCCGGCTCGCAGCTGCAGCGCACGGCGGTAGAACTCAACGCCCACCGTGGGCTCAGGCTCGGGCTCCGGTTCCGGGGTCCCGGGCGCGCCCGCCACATAGCGCCGCAGCAGCGACGTCTTGCCCACCGCCGTGTCCCCTAGCAGCACGATCCGAAACTGGTAATGGCAGCCTCCAGCCTCCATGGTCCCTGCCGCGGCCCCAGCAGCTGTTTGTCCCTCAAGGCCCTGCCCCGCCCGGCCCTCCCGTCCCCCAAGAGCCCTCCCCAAGTACGGTGCCGCCCTTGCTTCAGTTGCAGGCAGCCGCAGGCAGGACTGGGGAGCCTGACCCATCTCCAGCACGGTGGGGACAGGGCGCGAGGGAGTCCTACCGATCTACCTAGCGAAAACATCTGGGCAAGTCACTGTCTCTCTCTGAACCTCAACTTTCTCCTCTGTAAAATGGGGATAATAACCCCTACATCTCAGGATAAAGAGATTCCTAGACAATTTCGGAAGAAGAACCCCAGTGTGCACTGCCTTCATTGTGAAGCTTTTGCTTCCTCACCCTCATTGCTCCCCCCAGGGGTCCCTGATGCTGGATCTGGGACCACCACTCTGGAACCTGGGTGGTTTGTAGGTGCTCCCTCTCCATCTAGCCACCCCTTTTCCTGGAGCCTCTGGTCCAATGTTCAACAGCACCCACTACTTCCTCCATGACTGTGTTTGGGCAGCAGGGCCCCAGAAGGGACTTGGACATACAGGCAGGTTGAGGTGGCAGGGCAGACATAGACAACTGCAATTCTAGAGGAGGGCAGTTGACCTGTGGGCAGCACAAATCATAGGGGCATAGTGTGCCCATTTTAGAGCTGAGGAGATTGAGGCTCAGAGCCATGGCTTGTCCCAGGTCATAAGTTTGTCTCACCCTTCATTATTCCTCTGATGCCACAAAAGGGGACCCCAGGGCTGAGCATGATGGGTCACCCCTGTAATTCTAGCACTCTGGGAAGCTGAGGTGGGAGGATTGCTTGAGCTCAGGAGTTCCAGACCAGCCAGAGCAAGAGTGAGACCCCGTCTCTACTAAAAATGGAAAAATTATCCAGGCATTATGGAGCACACCTTTAGTTCCAGCCTTGGGAGACTGAGGCAAGAGGATTGTCTGAACCCAGGAGTCTGAGGTTAGAGTGAGCCTTAACTCACTGTCTGCCACTACACTCTACCTATGGTGACAGAGTGAGATTCTCAAAAAAAAAAAAAAAAAAAATGAAAAGAAAAAAGAAAAGGAGACCCCAAGGCAGGTCCCATGAGAACTAGAACATTGTGGTTGGTTCTTGATGGGTTAGGGACTAGGGTATTGCATGAGCCAGTCCACTTTTTCCAGGCTGGCCTTCTGGAAATCCAGGGCATTGAGGCTGGAGTTCTGGCTGGTTCCAAACAGTTTTGGTCTATTGGTTTGCTCCTTTATCAATCTACTCACTGTGCCACTGTGGGTAGATTTTGGCAATGGCGGGGAAGTCCAAACTGTTAAAATTCAGCATATCATCACCTCTTTCTAGAACAACCTTGTGAATAAATATTCTACCCATTTTTACAGATGAGGAAACTGAGGCTCAGAGAAGTTAAATTACTAGCCCAAGGTCACTCAGCAGGGAAAACTTAAGACTAGCTGCCAAGTCTACACAAGGCTAAAGCCTTGTTTGTTATTTTTGTTCTCGGCCGCATCTGGGAAGACCCAGGTTTATTCTGGCTTATTCTAAACAAATCAATGGAAAGCCATTTTATCACATCTGACTATTGGTCACTTGCACATTAAAGCCTGAAAGGGTCCAAGTCTCCCTGAGTAGAAGAGAGAGAGGAACTTGGGAATCTGTGAACCAGAAAGAACCTCAGAAAAGGGGAAGGTCTTCCCCTGCCAGTGCTGCCCAAACCAAGAGATCCTGCCCTAATGATTCCTTCATCAGAATGTTCTCCCACCTCTCTCTGTTCAGCTTGTAAAATATCTTTTGTATGTGGCCCCTGTCGATTCTCAGCTCCTTCTCTTATCTTCCACTGGTGCTGTAGTTCCAACCATGCCGAACACCTTTCCTCTCCTTAGCCCTCTGCCAGGAGCACTCCTCCTCTGCCCTTTAAAGGACAAACTAATCCTACTTTGGACCTCAGTGAGGATCCCTGTCCTTGAGGAGCCCTACATTGCCTGGCCAGATGAGGTCACATGCACTTTTGTCCACCTATGATGTCTGCTGTCTCCTAGGCTACAAGCTCCTTGAGGGCAGGCACTGATGCTGGTATCCTCAGTGCTTAACTCAGTGCTTGGCACAAAGTAGGAACTTGGTAAATATTTATGGTTGGATGAATGAATGAAGTGGGTAAGTGCTATGCAGCCATCCACCCATTCATTCAGATATCACAATAGAGCTGGGTTCAGGAAACCAATGGGTCAGAAAAGACCTGTCAGAGAAGGTGATGCTGAAACTGGATCTTGCATGGTAGGTGGGAGCTGAGGAGGTCAGGGGTGAAGGGTAGCCAGGCAGGGCCACTGAGCAAAGGCAGAGGCATGAAACAGCCAGGAATGGAGTTTGAACCCAGCTGTCCCTGAAGCCTTTCTGGTCAGCCCACATGGGCAGTGTACTGTCAGCGTCTGGCTTCTTGAACTTCCTCTTTCTTCCAGATGCTCCTGCTTGGGCTGGAGTCATGTGTCTGCCTCTGACTGCTCCTGAACTCTCACTCAAATCCAGATGTCAGTTAACCTCTGACATGGATTTTCTGTGGGACCCCAGGGGTTATTTCCCTCCCCTGACTTGGTTCCTCTTCTGCTAAATCATGGTACCCACTTTGCAGGGTCATTCTGGGGGAACTATGTAACATAGCAGTTGAGATTATGTTCTCTGGCGTTAGAACAGATCTAGGTTGTACTTTCAACTGCCCCTCTCTAGTATGTGACCTGAGCCAGGTTTTATTCGTTCATTCATTCATTCACTTGGTAATTATTTCATTAAGTGCTGGCCATCTTCTATGTATGTGGAACTTAGAGAGCAATGAGGGGGAAAAAAAGACAAAATTCCTGTTCTTAGGGAGCTACATTCTATTTTTTTTCTTTCTTTTTTTAGGGGTGAGGTCTCTATCATTTTTGTCACCCAGGCTGGAGTGTAGTGGCCTGATCATAGCTCACTGCAGCCTTGAACTCCTGGGCTCAAGTGATCCTCCTGCCTTAGGCTTCTGAGTAGTTGGGCCTACTGATGAGTGCCACCAGGCCTGGCTGATTTTTTTATTTTGTTTTTTGCGGGTTTTTTTTTTTTTTGGCCAGGGCCAGCTTTGAACCCACTACCTCTGGTATATGGGGCCCGGTGCCCTACTCCTTGAGCCACAGTCACAACCCTGATTTTTTTATTGTTTAAGTTTTTTTTTTTCTTTTTTTTGTAGAGACATAGTCTTACTTTATCACCCTTAGTAGAGTGCCGTAGCATCACACAGCTCACAGCAATCTCCAGCTCCTGGGCTTAGGCGATTCTCTTGCCTCAGCCTCCCAAGGAGCTGGGACCACAGGTGCCCGCCACAACGCCTGGCTATTTTTCTGTTTTGCGGTTCGGCCAAGGCCGGGTTTGAACCTGCCACCTTCGGTATATGGGGACCGGCGCCCTACTCGATGAGTCACAGGCACTGCCCAAATATGTGGGGGGTTTTGCAGCTTTTTGGCTGGGGCTGGGTTTGAACCCACCACTTCTGGTATATGGGGCCGGTGCCCTACTCCTTGAGCCACAGGCACCACCCTATTTTTAAAGTATTTTTTGACCAGCTAGGCATAGTGGTTCATGTCTATAATCCCAGCACGTGGAAGGCTGAGGTGGATTGCCTGAGCTCATAGGTTCGAGACCAGCCTGAGCTAGAGCAAGACCTCCTCTCTACAAATAGCCAGGTGTTGTGGCGAGCACCTGTAGTTTCAGCTACTCAGGAGACTGAGGCAAGAGAATCGCTTGAGCCCGGGAGTTGGAGGGCTTGCTGTGTTGCCCAGGCTTGTCTTCAATTCCTGCCCTTAAGTGATCCTCCCACCTCAGCCTCCCAAGTAGTTGGAATTGCAACAGAGCACCACCAGGCCCAGATGGGAGTTCATATTCTTTTTTTTTTTGAGACAGAGCCTCAAGCTGACCCTGGATAGAGTGCCGTAGCATCACAGCTCACAGCAACCTCCAATTCCTGGGCTCAAGGGAGTCTCCTGCCTCTGCCTCCCAAGTAGCTGGGATTACAGGCGGCCGCCACAATGCCCAGCCATTTTTTGGTTGCAGCCGTCATTGTTGTTTGGCGGGCCCGGGCTGGATTCGAACCCACCAGCTCAGGTGTACGTGGCTGGCGCCTTAGCCCATTGAGCCACAGGCGCCGAGCCGGGAGTTCATATTCTAATGGAGAAGATAGAAACCAAATACATACTATGATATCAGGGGAGGCTGACAATCAGGCAGGGCAATGACTGGAAGGGTGGCAGGGTACTGTATCAAAAATAGGATGGTCTGAGGAAGTGACATTTGGACAAAACTCCAGGGGAAGTGAGAAGTGGAAGAAGAACAATAAGAGCAAAGACCCCGAGGTGGGTTCTGGAAAAGGAGACCAGGAAGAGGGGACAGGAAACAGACTGAGTGAAGGAGCAAATATTGGGCAAGAGGGCAGCAAGGTGGAGCCTGCTCACATGTAACTGTGGAGACCATTGCCCAGCTTCAGTTTTTATTCTAAGTTTATCAGAAATTTGGAGATTTTTGAGCAGGTAAACATGATGTATATTTTTTCTTTTTTTTTTTCAGCTTTATTGAGGCATAACTGACACACAATAAACTGCACATATTAAAATGTACAGTACATGGGCGGTGCCTGTGGTTCAACAGAGTAGGGCACTGGCCCCATATGCGGGAGGTGGCGGTTTCAAACCCAGCCCCAGCTGCAAACTTAAAAAAAAAAAAAAGTACAGTGCAATGAATTTTGACATAAACCTATATCCATGAAACCAAAATTACAATCAAGATGATGAAAATTAGGGCAGGGCAAGATGGCAAGGTGATTTATACCTGTAATCCCAACACTCTGGGAGGTCAAGGTGGGTGGATCCCTTAAGCTCAGGAGTTCAAGACCAGCCTGAGCAAGAATGAGACCCTGACTCTCCTAAAAATAGAAAACATAGCCAGGTATTGGGATGGGTGTCTATAGTTCCAGCTACTTGGGAGGCTGAGGCAAGAGGATCTCTTGAGCCTGAGAAACTGAGGTTGCTGTGAGCTATGATGATGCCACAGCACTCTATACAAGGCAACAGAATTAGACGCTGTCTCAAAAAAAAAAAAAGAAAGAAAAAAAGAAAAAGAAAAGAAAAGAAAGAAATAGCACTCTGGGAGGCTGGGAGGTCCAGGTGGGTGGATTGCCTGAGCTCAGGAGTTTGAGAGCAGCCTGAGCAAAAGCAAGACACCGTCTCTAAAAAGTAGCCGGGTGTTATGGCGGGCGCCTGTAGTCAGAGCTACTCAGGAGATTGAGGCAAGAAGATCAGTTGAACCCAAGAGTTTGAGGTTGCCATGAGCTGTGACGCCATAGTACTCTACCAAGGGCAAGAAAGTGAGACTGTCTCAAAAAAAAAAAAAAAAGAAAAGAAAAGAAAAAGAGGGTAAAATAATCCTATATTAATTCTAAGCTAATTCCTTTTTATATGATTTTTATAACTATATACCAGCAAGAACCATTTTGATTTTGAAACAGCTAAGGTAATTGAGACTGTGTAATAGTTTATCCAGAAAAAGATGTACACATATTGCCTTTGATGTTTTTTATAAAAGTGTCAAAGCGCTTAGATGGAAAAGGATCATCTTTTTATTTATTTATTATTTATTTTTTTTTAAACAGAGCCTCAAGCTGTCACCCTGGATAGGATGCCGTGGCATCACAGCTCACAAAAACCTCCAATTCCTGGGCTCAAGCGAGTCTCTTCCCTCCGCCTCCCAAGTAGCTGGGACTAAAGGCGCCCGCCACAATGCCTGGCCATTTTTTGGTAGCAGCCGTGATTGTTGTTTGGCGGGCCCGGGCTGAATTCGAACCTGCCAGCTCAGGTGTATGTGGCACCTTAGCCTTTTTAGCCACAGGCAACGCGCGTCGTTTTTTTTTTTTTTTTTTTTATCCCCAGCCCCACCCCATCTTTTTATTTCTTTTTGTAGGTCACACTCCAAGCAATACCCGGTGATTGTCCCATAAAACACTTATTTATGGCTTGGTGCCTGTGGCTCAACGGGCTAAGGCGCCAGCCATGTACACCTGAGCTGGCGGGTTCGAATCCAGCCGGGGCCCGCCAAACAACAATGACGGCTGCAACCAAAAAATGGCCAGGCGTTGTGGCCGGCGCCTGTAGTCCCAGCTACTTGGGAGGCGGAGGCAGGAGACTCGCTTGAGCCCAGGAATTGGAGGTTGCTGTGAGCTGTGATGCCACAGCACCCTATCCAGGGTGACAGCTTGAGGCTCTGTCTCAAAAAAAAAAAAAAAATTCTTTACCATGACTTTAACAATTATATTTAAGGGATAAGCAAGAATGTATGAAAAGGAAAAGGATCATCTTTTCAACAAATGATGCTGTAACAATTAGATAGCCATATGCCACTAATCAATCTATCAATCAACCTCTGTTCTTATCTGACACCATATACAAAAATCAACTCAAAATACATCACAAAAGCTGGGCCCAGTGGCTTGTGCCAGTAATCCTAGGACCATGGGAAATGGAGGTGGGTGGATTGTCTGAGCTCAGGAATTGGAGACCAGCATGAACCAGAGTGAGACCTCATCTCTACTGCCTGCCAAACAACAGTGATAAGTACAACCAAAAAATAGCAGGGCATTGTGGTGGGTGCCTGTCGTCCCAGCTATTCGGGAGGATGAGGCAAGAGACTCGCTTAAGCCCAAGAGTTTGAGGTTGCTGTGAGTTGTGACGTCATGACACTCTACCAAGGCTGACATAGTGAGATACTGTCTCCAAAAAAAAAGAAAGAAAAATAAAGGCAAAATTATGATACATATAGTTATAATTAAAACTAGATGACATAATCGAGCATAATTTATTTTATTTTATTTTATTTTATTTATTTTATTTTGTAGAGATAGTCTGACTTTGTCAACCTTGGTAGAGTGCGTCACAGCTCACAGCAACCTCCAACTCCTGGGCTTAGGCGATTCTCTTGCCTCAGCCTCCCGAGTCGCTGGGACCACAGGTGCCCGCCACAACGCCTGGCTATTTTTTTTGCAGTTTGGCTGGGTCCAGGTTTGAACTCACCACCCTTGGTGTATGGGGCCAGTGCCCTACTCACTGAGCCACAGGAGCCGCCCTATTTTATTTTTTATTTATTTATTTTTGTAGAGACAAAGTCTCACTTTATCGCCCTTGTTAGAGTGCTGTGGCGTCACAGCTCACAGGTAGAGTGCTGTGGCGTCACACAGCTCACAGCAACCTCCAACTCCTGGGTTTAGGCGATTCTATTGCCTCGGCCTCCCGAGTAGCTGGGACTACATGCCGCCGCCACAATGCCCAGCTAATTTTTTGTCGCAGTTTGGCGGAGGCCGGGTTTGAACCCGCCACCCTCGGTATATTTGGCCGGCGCCCTACCCACTAAGCCACAGGTGCCGCCCATAATCGAGCATAATTTTAATAGTAGGCGCTCAATAATTTACGTTAGTGGAGAGACAAGGCTTGCATTTATCTGAGCCCTCCCCCGAACCCGTTCAGTCGCTGCTCGCCCGCATCCCACCGCGCTCGGAGCCCAGCCCTTTGCCAGCTTTCAGGGTTAATTTCTCGATGCTGAAAATCATTCCAGAGATTGAACTCCAGATGGCGCCACGGGTCTGCTTACCTTTTGAGCTGCGCGCCCTCCAAGTACAGGGATGCGAAGGCGCCTCCTCTGGCCTGGAAATAGCACTTGCGCGGTTGGTGCGGGTACGCACGCAGGGCATGGCGGGTACGTGCCTCGGGCGCCGGAGACCACAGGAACTACAACTCCCAGGGCGTAACGCGCGCGACCGTCAGAGCGGCCTATATAAGCCGCCCTACGGAGCCGCCCGTTCTTTTTTCCTGCCGCGGCGGCCCTGGCGGTGCTTCTGTTTTGAAGCCTACCCTTCTGCTGATTGCTCCATTACCCTGTGGTGCGGCCGCCGCCCGTATTTGCGTGGGCTGTCTCTCGAGGCAGCACGATGTTGACCGCCGCTGGGAGGAGCAGTGTCTGCCCGCCTGGTAGGACCCAGGACCGGGAGGCCTTGACGGCGGTCTGCGCAGTGAGACGAGCTGGAGCCCGCGGGGGCCGCGCCCTCCCCGGCTTCGGCTTGCGCAGCTGCGCGCTCGGGCCTGATGGGTGAGTAACGCGGCTCGGCGCACGAACCGGCACCTGGGGCCGCGGGATGAAGCTCTGCGCCTGAAGTGGATTAATTGAAGGAGGCTGCGTGCTGGTGTCAGGATAATCCGGTTGAATCTGCCTATTATGATTAGTGGCAGACTGGCTTTGGGCAGGTGATTACGTCCAAGTTTTCTGGGATTTAAGGAGGTATTTTAGTCCTTCGGATCCTTTTTTGCATTACAGTTTCGTCGCTTTCTACTATGATTGGTGACCTTCGACAAGAAGCTGTCGGTCCAAATCTCTTATCCAAATATATTATTAAAATAGGGACGAAGGCCGGGCGTGGTGGCTCACGCCTCTGGGAGGCCGAAGTCACAGATTTGCGACCAGCCTGAGCCACAGCGAGACCTCCTCTCTAAAAAGAGCTGGTCATTGTAGCGGCCACCTGTAGTCCCAGCTACTTGGGAGGCTGAGGCAAGAGAATAAGAAAAAGCACGGACTACCACAAGATGAATTAGTGGTCGTTGGGGGCCTACAGAATGACTGCTTTTTCGGCCACTAGAGTGTCTGTTAAAATGTATTGCAGTAGAAATAATGCACAAGATTTAGGTGATCACATGGCTAGGTAGTAGGGGTTTGTGGCTGCCCTGTGGCCCTTATCGAAGCTGCAGCTGCTTCCATATAGCTGCTGTGGTCAAAGAGGAGCCTAGAGTGACAGTTTTCCTCGACGGTCGCCGTTCTGTTTGCTGTAACTGATCTGCAACATTTTGGGAAAATACAGTTTTTGTACCTGTCATTTCTTGGAGATAGCCAGAGACCTTCATTGAGTTTGGTACGTTCCCACAAAACTGCAGAAAATTGAGGTTTTATACATACCATTAATCAGAATGAGACTTTTGACATAAAGCTGGCTGAGACTAAGAACCAATATGGAGAGTCAGTTGGGAGTAGGTTGGAGATGTGTACCGTGGCGATGTGTGCTGTGGAAATCCAGTGGCATGTGACACACAGATCATACATAACAATGCATTGGGTCACTTACCTGCAAAGCTTAAGGGATCAGTATCAGGACCAAAGGTCAGTCTGAGGACTAAATGAAGGGAACGATGAGATAATTCAGGATATTTGTGTTCTCATTTTAGCTGTGCCAGATGAAGATTCCAGGATGGCTGGAGTTGCTTTCTCTGGAGTGTGAAGGCTCCTGAGCTCATGACTGATGAAACAGAACAATCTCAGGACACCTGTGTAGGTTTGCTCTGGACATTGGGAGATAAGGAGGGCAATGGGGGACAGGGCAGCATGTTTCCAAGGACTGTGGCTGGTTGTTGCCATGGGATCTCCAACTGCATGCAAGAACAATCTGGAGAGACTTTGACAGCTTAGGTCAGTACAATACCTGCAGCTGCCACTCGCCTTTCCTATAAACTTGCGAGACCTGGGCTCAGCCTTCCATCTGAATCCAGGTGTTTTCCATCAATTTCTGTGTTATGGGTGTATTGGATCAATTTCTTTTTCTTTTCACACTAAACTTTTGTTCTGCAGGTTGCCCCCAAGTTTTCTGGCAGTATCTGATATGGAAGAGAACAGCATGTTTTGGAGCTGTTTTAAAAGTAAGGATGATGTTGAAGGATGATGTTGAAGACATTTTAATCCTCCCGATTCCCTTTCCCATCAGATCTGAACACTGGTCTTGGTGGTCGTAAAAGGAGGAAAAGTAATACTGAAACTAGCCTCTCACATGGTTGTAGTGTGGTATATATCACGTGGGCTAGTTTCAAACAAGGTTGCAATCTCGTTGAACTCTTTCAACTCTCCCCTGTAAAATGGGAGAGAAATGCAGGCTTTGGCTACAAGGGAAGAATGTATTGAAGCTATGGGAAGTGGTATAGTGATTGCTGACAAATTTTATTATGTTCAAGGAGAGATTTATTGGCTTTTTTTTGTTTGTTTTTTGGCTGGGGCTGGGTTTAGCCCCGCCACCCTCGGCATATAGGGCCAGCGCCCTACTCTTTGAGCCGCCCAGGCTCCTTTTGTTTGTTTGTTTTCTTTTTAAGATCCTGGGTAGAGTGCTACGGTGTCTTATCTCACAGCAATCTCAAATTCTTAGGCTCTTGCCTTAGCCTCCCAAGTATCTGGGGCTATAGATGCCTGCCACAACATCTGGTTGTTTCTTCTATTTTTAGTAGAGATGGGGTCTCACTGTTGCTCAGGGTGGTCTCGAACTCCTGAACTCAAGCAATCCTCCCACTTCAGTCCTAAAGTCCTAGGAGCTACCATACCTGGTCATTAGCTTTCTTGTAATTCATGGTACCATTTTTGTTGGATCTAGGTTACCAGTAAAAGCTGCCTTCACCTATGATTATGGAGCTACTGAGTTGGGTAAGTTCATGACTACCTGAAGCTTTGTCACAGCTTCCCATAGACTCAGATACTGTTCAGTGTTCATGAACCCTGTCTTAAATAATGTAGCAAATAGAGATGTAAAGTTACTCAGTTCTGTGTAAAAGTTTTTAGTACATAGGTGGTGCCTATGGCTCAATGAGTAGGGCGCCGGCCCCATATACCCAGGGTGGTGGGTTTGAACCCGGCCCTGGCCAAACTGCAATAAAAAAAAATAGCCGGGCATTGTGGAGGGCACCTGTAGTCCCAGCTACTCGGGAGGCTGAGGGAAGAGAATCACCTAAGCCCAAGAGCTGGAGGTTGCTGTCAGCTGTGATGCAACGGCACTCTACCGTGGGCAAGAAAGTGAGACTCTGTCCCCCAAAAGAAAGTAATTCTTAGTACATTTACATCTGGTCTTCCTTGTCTGCTGTATTTATTAGCTACTCATGACCAGAGGGCAAAAATAAATGCTCACAGCATGGCTTGGTCTATTATATTCACCCTTCCTACAGGCTGTGACTGCTGGTAGTACAGTGGTGAGGAGTGATAGCTGCAAATGTGTGGTTGGAGCCTATGACACATCCCTCGGTATGACTTCAGCTTCCTTACTCCCCCCCAAAAGGGAGTGGGATATAGACTGAGGGGTAGAAACAAGTAGTTCCACATACCTTGAGGTACTCCTTTTAGGATGTCTGGTCCAGGATGAAACCTAATCTGAGTGGACATCTATGGATGAGAAATGCGGATATGGGACTGAGACCAGCACCTAGGGAAGTGTCTGGGTAGGGATTAATTGGGGGAGTACTAACACCTTGCTTACTCTTCGGTTTCAGGGGAGAACCTCCACAGGAAGAGGCGGGCGAAAAGACAAGTTATTTTAGGTGGAAACTGAATTCCAAGCACAGATGTTTGATTTTGGTGGTTCTATATGTATCTGATGTTGATCAATAAAAGACTGTGGAAGCATATTGGTGGTGTTGTTCAGTATTGGTTATTCTCTCCATAATACTCTATAAACCCAAACCCAAAAAATCTTAACTTCATAGGAATGAGACCAATCTTATAACTGCATTACCTATTTCTCTTTTCCTCAACCTAAGGCTATTTTAAATAGGTCCTTTGTAGATCTTTGAAGGCTTCTGTGATACAGACTGTGATCACTTGGCTTGAAGCAGTCAATCCTCTAGCACAAATTAGATCAGTTATCAGTTTTAATGTTTTTTTTTTTTTTTTTTTTTTTTGAGACAGAGCCTCAAGCTGTCACTTTGGATAGAGTTCTATGAGATCACAGCTCACAGCAACTTCCATTTCCTGGGCTGAAGCGAGTCTCTTGTCTCTGCCTCCCAAGTAGCTGGGACTACAGGCACCTGCCACAATGCCCGGCCATTTTTGGTTGCAGCTGTCAGTTTGGTGGGCCGGGCTGGATTCGAACCTGCCAGCTCAGGTTTATGTGGCTGGCGCCTTAGCCTGTTGAGCCACAGGCGCTGAGCCCAGTTATCAGTTTTATAAATGCTGAAACTCAGTAGGGACTAGCAAATGTCCTTGTATATACTACATGACAATGTAAGGTGGAAAAGCGTGATGGATGTAAGGTTAAGGTGGTTCAGTCTGGGATTGTGCCTTGGTCAAGTTACTCCTTTGCCATTTCTCATGGAAAATACTTAAGGTAATTAAGGGCAAAGTAATGGGTGATGTTTGGGTCTTGGCACACCGATTCCCTTAAGCAGGCTTGTCCCTATAAGTGCTTTGGCAGACTAAACCTGTGATGCCAAGCATGAAGGACTGGCTGTAGGTGTGGCATCTCTCACTTCCCACCACACATCCCACATTGGGCCATGCTCCTCCCATCCCCACCAATCTATGATGGTGGTATGCCAAGTGCTCTTGACAATTCAAACTATGTTAATGGTTTACAAACTCACTCTGGGTATACCCAGCTGTGCTTAACCTCTAGGAGTGTGGATAACTTCATGGGGCAAAGGTTGTGATCAAAATGGCAATTTGAGGCCAGGTGTGGTGATTCAAATTTTGATGGATTACACCTGTAATCCTAGCACTCAGGGAGGCTGAGGCGAATGGATTGCTTGAGCTCATGGGTTTGACACCAGCTGCAGCCAGAGACAAGAGGATAGCTTGAACCTAAGAGTTTGAGGTTATTGTGAGCTATGACACCAGGGAATTCTATCCAACGTGACAAAGTGAGACTAAAAAAAAGTCAGTATGAATTTTGTTCAACAGTTGGTCCCTTGCTTTTCAACTGCAAATGGATCACTGTCAAGGTTGCACTGTTGCATAAATATTCACAAACTCCAGAAATGGTGGTAATTAAAATCTTAAAGCTCATTTCAAAAAAGGCTTCACACACAATTTTAAAAAGGTCTTATCTCCCTCTCAGTCCTGACATGTTCTTTGTCTTTACTACATGAAAGCAGGGATCTCAGAAGACACTGTGTCCAGTGGCTGCCAGTGACAGTCCATCAGTGCATCATACAGCTCCTCGCTCTGCTCCATGAACTCCTTGTTGGCCTCAGTCACATCCAGCTGTGGCATGGGGTCTGGAAAAAAAGCAAGGATGGGGTCAGGGAAGGGTACCGGGACAGCTGCAAAGGACTTGATTCTGTTCCCATTACCTAAGACTGTTTTAGGGTAAGGTCCCTATTCTTTCTGCCAGTTTCCTATCTTAGGGGCTGATTCTGATGCCCCTTAAAGTAGGATAATGTATTTAGAAAATACACTAATGGTGGCTGTTATTACACATATCATTGAAAGCTGCACCTAATGTCTCCAACCAGCAGGTACCCTAGATTTTATGGTCTAGTTCTCATTTCAAATTTCATTTGGAAAGTCTGATCAAAGTTACTGAGTCCAAAGCACCAGCTCAAAATCTGACCAAAGCTTGGCTCGGCGCCTGTAGCTCAGGTGGCTAGGGCACACAGCTGGGTGTTGTAGACACCTGTAGTCCCAGTTCCTTGGGAGACTGAGGCAAGAGAATCACTTAAGTCCAAGAGTTTGAGGTTGCTGTGAGCTGTGATGCCACAGCACTGTACCAAGGGCAACATAAGGAGACAGTCTCAAACAAAAAAATATAATCAACATCTGCCTTTTCAACTGTTTAAATTTACTTTCTGAGTGCTCTGGGAGGCCAAGGTGGGTGGATTTCTTGAGCCCAAGAGTTGGGAGATCAGACTGACCAAGAGCCAGACCTGGTCTCTAAAAATAGCCTGGCATTGTGGGGGATGCCTGTAATCCCAGCTGCCATGGCATTCTACGAATAAAACTGTCTCCAGGTCGGCGCCCGTGGGTAGGGCACTGGCCACATGTACCAGGGCTGGTGGGTTTGAACCCAGCCTTGGCCTTTTTTTCTTTTTATAGGGATAGAGTCTTACTACGCCCTCGGTAGAGTGCTGTGGTGTCACACAGCACACGGCAACCTCCAACTCATGGCCTTAGGTGATTCTCTTGCCTTAGTCTCCTGAGTAGCTGGGACTATAGGCGCTTGCCACAATGCCCAGCCATTTTTTGTTTTGCATTTCGGCTGGGGCCGGGTTTGAACCCACCACCCTTGGTATATGAGGCCGGTGCCCTACTCACTGAGCCACAGGCACTGCCCAAGCCTTGGCCTTTTTTTTTTTTTTTTGAGACAGAGCCTCAAGTTGTCACCTTGTATAGACTGCCGTGGCATCACAGTTCACAGCAACCTCCAATTCCTGGGCTCAAGCAAGTCTCTTGTCTCCGCCTTCCAAGTAGCTTGGACTACAGATGCTTGCCAGAACGCCCAGCCATTTTTTTTTTTTGGTGGCAGCTGTCATTGTTGTTTGGCGGGCCCGGGCTGGATTTGAACCTGCCAGCTCAGGTGTACATGGCTGGTGCCTTACCTGCTTGAGCCACAGGCACCGAGCCAAGCTTTGGCCTTTTAAAACAAAAAGATAGCTGAGCATTGTGGTGGGTGCCTGTAGTCCCAGCTATTCCAGAGGATGAGGCAGGAGAATTGCTTGAGCCCAGGAGTTTGAGGTGGCTGTGAGCTATAACACCAGGGCACTCTACCCAGGGTAACAAAGTGAGACTCTGTCTCGATAAAAAAAAAAAAAAACAACCTGTCTCCAATACATAAATAAATTTTACTTTCTGAAAACTCAGACTTAGTATCTATTCAGAAACATGTTGAAGGCTGCACCTATGGCTCAAAGGAATAGGGCGCTGGCCCCATATGACAGAGGTAGTGGGTTCAAACCCAGCCCTGGCCAAAAACTCCAAAAACTGCAAAAAAAAAAAAAAAAGAAAAACATATTGAAAAATTTACTTTTGTTTTCCATAGTTTCTTAAAACCTTTTGAGAACTAATATCTTGTTTGAAACCACATTTATTTGACCTTTTAGCAATTCCTTCAATTGTACTTTTCCTTTTCTTCTGTTAAATTATTTACTGCAAATTTTTTTTTTTTTTGAGACAGAGCCCCAAGCTGTCGCCCTGGGTAGAGTGCCACGGCATCACAGCTCACAGCAACCTCCAACTCCTGGGCTCAAGCAAGTCCCCCGCCTCCGCCCCCCAAGCAGCCGGGACCACAGGCGCCCGCCATGGCGCCGGCCACAACGCCCGGCCATTTCTCTGGTTGCAGCCATCCTTGTTGTCCGGCGGGCCCAGGGGCTGGATTCGAACCTGCCAGCTCAGGTGCATGTGGCTGGCGCCCCAGCCCGTTGAGCCACAGGCGCCGAGCCTGTAATTTTATTTTTGATAGAAACAGAGTCTCACTTTATTGCCCTTGGTAGAGTGCCATGGGGCTTCACAGCTCACAGCAACCTTCAACTTCTGGGCATTGAGGCAGTTGCCTCAATGCCCAGCTATTTTTTTGCTGCAGTTTGGCTGGGGCCAGGTTTAAACCCACCTATACGGTGCCGGTGCCCTATCCACTAGGTAACAGGTGCTGCCTTATAAATATAATATATATAAATAAATATATATATATATTTTTTGTAGACACAGAGTATCATTTTATCACCCTCAGTAGAGTGCCGTGGCATCACACTGCTCACAGCAACCTCAAACTCCTCGGCTTAGGTGATTCTCTTGCCAGAGCCTCCCAAGTAGCTGGGACTACAGGTGCCTGCCACAATGCCCATCTATTTTTCTATTTTGCAGTTTGACTGAGGCTGGGTTTAAAACCGCCACCTTCAGTATGTGGGGTTGGCACCTACTCGATGAGCCATAGGTGCTGCCCCACAATAAATATATGTATTTTTTGAGACAGAGCCTCAAGCAGTCACCCTGCACAGCAACCTCCAATTCCTGGGCTCAAGTGAGTCTCCTGCCTCTGCCTCCCAAGTAGCTGGGACTGCAGGCGCCCGCCACAACGCCCGGCCATTTTTT
>CAUYON010178571.1:0-12542 GCA_963573935.1 Arctocebus calabarensis
AATGTGCTTCATATACAATCAAAAATATTTTGATCGTACTGTTAGAGATAGCCTTCATGGCATTTTCTTAATCACTATATGAAGACATTGATATTCTACATTTAATAAGTTTCACCAGTACCCTGCTAAGATGCACCGTAGATGTGATCCTAGAGACGGAGTCTTACTTTATCACCCTCAGTAGAGTATTGTGGCGTCACAGCTCACAGCAACCTCCAGCTCTAGGGCTTAGGTGATTCTCTTGCCTCAGCCTCCCGAGTAGCTGGGACTACAGGCACCCGCCACAATGCCCGGCTATTTGTTGCAGTTTGGCCAGGGCTGGGTTTGAACCCGCCACCGGCAGTATATGGGGCCTGCCTCCTACTCACTGAGTCACAGGCACTGCCCTTAGGCCTTTTTTTTTTAAGGAGGCAGGATCTCATTATGTGCCCGGGGTGGACTCAAACTTTGGGCTACAGTGATTATCCTGCTTCAGCCTCTGCGTAGCTGGGGTTACAGGTGCCAGTGATTCTCCTGCCTCAGCCTTGGAGTAGCTGAGGTTACAGGTGCCAGTCACCACATGTCGCTTGTTTAAGCTATTATGTATCTTAAAGCATACTTTGAGAGTATCACCTTGAAGCATATTTTGAGCTTATTTTATTTTTCTGATCACATACATGATTTAGAAAATTTCTAATATGTGTTGCTGTGTAGTTTATTTCAGAAGGCAAAACAGGTGATTTTCCCCCCATTATACTCAATTCAAGAATATTGTTGCAAAAGTACTATGTAATGGTAATTACTGTTACTCCCTTTCCCATGAAGTCTTCTGAACTCAGAGGAACGCTTTCCGTCAATGCTTTTCTGGATTTTAGAATGTTCACTAACCATAAAGTTAATTGAACATTATAAAGAGGAACGCTTTTTGAATGTTTGTTGATTTTATTATGTAAGCACCTGTTCTCTGTTTTTCTAGTAACAGATTCCTAGTTGTCAAAGACCCTCTTTTCCTGCACTGTCAGTCTCAATGAGCCTCTCCTGGCTCCAGGGTTGTCATGTGACTAAGGTGGGCCCAAAGTTTCCCATTCTGCCAGCCACAGCTCATAGGTCTGAGACGAGGTGCTAGAACAGACAGAAGCAGTGAGTTCTCAGGGCTTCGTGAATCGACTGGTCTCAGGGCATCTCTTCCGCTGGGTACACCTGGATTGTACCTAACAGGAACAGTTTCTGTCTCAGAGTCCAGCCACTCAGTTAAAAGCCACAGTGAGAGAGAGGAGTGAGAATGAGTCCTGACGACACTGTGGGAGCTGGCAGAGCCTTTTCAGAGTCCAAGTTCACCTGTGGACTTCCGCTGGCGCAGTCAATGCATTTAACAAACCTGAAGTAAGTTTAGTTTTACATCCACTGTACCCAGATGCACTCTTTTTAAAAAATAATTTCTCCAGTGCATTTATATTTATGGTATTTAAAAAAAAATTAGATTAACATAAGGGTACACATGGTTAAGTTACATTGCTTGCATTTGTAAGGTAAAGGTCAAGTTGTAATTTTGCCATTTCTGCAGAAAATGTGCCATATACCCAAGTATTGTTCCTTTGGGTAGGAATTTTCTGAATCCTCTCACCCCTCCCCACTTCTTGAATTTATTCTCTCAAGTGGGCACACCCTAGTTAATTTACTGTTTTCAGTTTAGTATTGAGCACATGTGATGCTTGGTTTTCCATTCCTGTGATACTTTATTTAGGAGAGTGTTCTCCAGATCTATCCAGGTTGATATAAAAGATACAAAATTTCCATCTTTTTTATGGCTGAATAGTACTCTGTGGTATGCAGATACTGCAGTTTATTAATCCATTTATGTGTTGAAGGACATTTGGATTGTTGTCACATCTTGGCAAAGATGATATGCCAACCATACTTCATGATTGGTTTTTCCTCACTTTAGGATTATAGTCTCTTAGATATCCATTTTGACTTTCACAATTGGTACTTCTTATCACCCATTTGGCAAACAGTATTGGGTGACTCAGAATTTGTATGGTGGACTTTTATTAAAATGGGTGATTCAGCCCAACTTTCCTGTCCTGACTTTCTTTTCTTATGCTGCTCCTGGATATGCTTGGAATATTAATTCATTGTGTTGATGTCACTGGGATTTCTTGTGACCTACCTTCTCCTTTCTCAGTTTTCTCCCATCTCAAGAGCGAGGAGAAGCTGGTAATCTAGGGCAAGTACCATGAAATGAGAAGACATTGTTCCCCCCCCCCCCAGGGAGATTAGACAGCTTTTTCTTTTCTTTTTAAAATATTTACTAGACTTTGGAATCTGAATAAAAATATATTCTGTTTTTATGATCTTTATTGTCTAGATCAAGGGTTGGTGATTTCTGTAAAGGGCCAGATAGAAAATATTTTAGACTTTAGTAAATATTTTATAGTGTCCGTTGTAACCACTCACTTCTGCCACTGTAGGGCACAGGCTTCAGGGACAATACACAACGAATACTATGGGTTTATTTCCTAGTAAAACTTATTCACAAAATCATCCAGTTGGCCGGTTTGAGCTTGCAGGCTGTAGTCAACCCCTCCTCTCTACTCAGGTAAACATATAGAAAGTGAGTTTACTCTGTGAGTTTGAGTTTTCCTTCTGTCTCTAACCACACATGTGCCCCAGCCAATCCTGCAATATTTATTGAGTTTTTCTAGGTAAAATTCAAATCCTCTTTCTGCTCTTCTGCCGTAGGGCCAGACACACTTGTTTGGGCATCCTCACCCCCAGTTCCTCTGGAAGGTGCCATTGAGTCTTAGATAGCCACAACTGTACATAGTGGTGGGATCATGATGTAACTGTTGCCTGGCACTGTGGCACTATCGTTCCCCTGGGCATATATGTGCAGGGGACCTCCCGCACCTGTGGACTTTCTGTATTAGCTCACCTGCTGCCGCCAGCCGACAGAAGATGGGATTTCCTTTGCTTGCTCCCTTTGACACCATGAGCTGAACAAAACATGTCATTCCTGCCTTGCTTCCTAAATTCTTCTCCAGCCTGTCCCTATCAGAACATTGGCATTACAGTAGCTTATTGTCAAAGTAGCTATTAGGGGGCGGTGCCTGTGGCTCAAAGGAATAGGGTGCTGGCCCCTTATGCCGGAGGTGGTGGGTTCAAACCCAGCCCCAACCAAAAACTGCAAAAAAAAAAAAAAAGAAAAAAAAAGAAAAAAGTAGCTATTAGGTAAGTAGACGCAGTGGCACAGTATTTAATGGGAGGTGATAGAAAAACTTTGTGATTTTGAGTGGTCAGTATGCCTGGAGGCTGGAGTCACAGCAGGGGCAGAAGAGACAGCTTCAGAAATTATAGTGGGTGGGCCATTTGTGAACCTTCTGGGGGAAAAAAAAACGGTTTAGGAATTTGGAGCTGAAATCTGAGAGCACTAGGAAGCCACTGGAGGGTGTATGACTGATCAGGTTGGTGTTTGAGAGAACATTCTAGGTGTTACTGGGGTGTGGACTGAGAGGTTTACTGTGTGTGTGATTTCAAGGTTGTTGCAAGAATCCAGAAGAAAATATAGGGCCCTCAGTAATGGAGGTGGGCAGTCTGAAATCCTTTTATTTTTTAAAAAATGTTACATGTAGCTGCACGATTATTTTTTTCCTTTTAAAAGACTTCAAAATATCTAGGGAGTTGCACTTGTACAAAACATTCAGCTTTTCCTTTAACAAATTATACATCTTAACTTTCTTCTCATGCTATCATAATAATTAGTTAATTTGACTTGTATTTGGGAAATAAATTCGGGATGAAAAAAGGGAAGATTAGTATCCTTCCTTACTCACACTCTGAAGGATTTGTTATAACACAAATTCCTGGGTCACAACCTCCGACTTCTAATTCAGGTCTGGTTTGGAGCCGGGACTATTTGCATTTCTAACAAAGTTCTCAGGTGATGCCACAGCTGCTGGTCCGACACCACACGCTGAGAAGCACTGCAGTAGAAGGTGAAATGGTGAGCCTTGGGGATTGGATTCATTGGATAACAGTGACAGAGAGGGCGGACAGAGGATATATGCCCAGGTTTCTGGCTTGCGCAACGGAGGAGACAGTGTAAAGTACAGTGTGAAGAACAGGTTGCAGGGGCAGCCGGTTGAATGTAGATCCTACTGAATTTAAGGATATGTGCTCAATTACATGCAAAAAACCGTTGGTTTTTTGTATCTGGGGCTCAGGAGAGGAAGCCTCAGAAGTCAGGTAGTTGATGTGGGCCCTTCAGCCCAGGGAAACAAGGTACTCAAACTCAAACCTCAGCAGGAGCCAAGTAATTCAGGTTCAGTTTCCAGTTGCTCGATGTGAAAAGCCTGGTTTCCGGATTTATTTGGGAACAGCTGCTTGAGAGGACAGTTTTGAGGAGAGACTAAAGGGTGAAGATCAGAAATGAGTCAGTTTCCTGATAGCTCCGAAGACAGGAGACAGCCCCCATTTAAGGCTGTAGGTGGAGGTACTGTGGCTTAGGTTTCTGCGTTTTGTACAGATGGAGTCTTTCTGCACCCAGGCTGATGGTGTCTAAGTGCTAAGATCATAGGTGTGTGCCACCGCACCTGCCTTAGGGGCCTCTTCGCAGGTGTGAGCCACTGCCCCTGCCCCCGGCCTCCTCAGCTGCCTCCTGGCTATGTCTGCAGCCTCACCTTTTGCTGCTGTGTTCCATACCTCTGTGCTACCCGGGGAGCATTCTAAATGCAGGTTCTTGGGCTCCACTTCTAGACTGATTGACTAGATCTGAGGGCGGCCTCTGGGAATGTGGATTTTAGATCAGCCAAGTCTGGTAAAACCTTGCTCTAAAAGTGTGTTCTCTGAATATTAGTTGCTACTTCGATGTGAAAAGTGCTCTTAGCTACTTTTAACTCAAAGGAAGTCCTACCTTGGAATTCTCAAGAGTTACAGCTCAGTTGATGAGAGGTGATATGCTAAAACTAAGCCTAATGACGGAACTTTCCCCCAGATTGCTCAGTAAGCCTTTGGTTAACTTCTTGTGTGTAATTGAGAAACTGCTCAGCTGAAAGAGAGATTGAGTTCTCTAGGTGGTTAACAGGCTCTTCAGTGGAATTAACATCACTTTTTCTTACAAGGACTTTCACTATTTAACTTTCTCATTGTTTTTATTTGGAAGACTTGAGACATAAAATGCAGATGTTCACATCTAGAAATCTGGCTGAATAATTCTGTCTTTCAAAAAAGTTTTTCTTCCTTTTGCTGCTTCCTTTATACAGTTATCAGCATTTTTTAAATATAAGGAATTAGAAAACTTTAAAATTACAGAATATTAAGTTTGAGAATAAAACAACCATTTTTTATCAAATTTTTAAACCATCCTAGAAAACTATGAAGAACATTTGGAATAATTTTGTCTATAGGATATTCTAGATCAGTGGTTCTCAACCTGTGGGTTGTGACCCCTTTGTAAAGATGAAAAATACATCCTGGCCTTAGGAAGGTTGAGAACCACTATCTAGATTAAGAAGTTATTATGTAATGCATGTACAGATAAATTACTTTTACAGACTAGTTTTTATAGATATTTTCTCTTTACCTGTATCACATATACAAAATATTTCTGATTTAATTTGTAAGTTATTTAATCATACCTCCTTTGTACGCATAAAATGAACAAGGCACTAATGAGGTTACATTATTCTTATTTCTTCTAATTTTAGCAATGCTACTACATTAAATTATTTTATATCTGATCTGGGTGGCTTGAACTTGTAATCCCAGCTGTTCTAGAGGCTAAGAGGGAGAATCACTTTGGGCCAAAGTTCAAGGTAGCAGACAGCTATGATTCTGCTACAATACTCCAGACTTAGCGACAGAGTGAGACCTTGTCTCTTAAAAAAAAAAAAAAAAATATCTTATTGCAGTGTTCATTTTTATTTCCCCAGTTTGTACTGAAGAGATTATTAGGTTGACATTTTTTCTTGGCATGTTTCAAAGCTCAGCAAATATAGCAACTGAGATGCTAAACTTCAGTCAAAAATAGAACTCAGCCTCATTTTGAAATTTCTTCTCATTCAGGGATTCAAATATCAACTCTTTATTTCTGCCCTCTGCTGGTCACTTCGGTTTATGCAAGGGAGTTCTCAGAATATAACTTCATTCCCATATTTACAATTGTTTGAAGACATCTTAAAACTTCCTCACTATAAAATATATTCATTGGAAAATGGTAATAGTCTTATTATTTTTAATTAAAATTTTTATTTAGGGGCTCGGCGCCTGTGGCTCAACGGGCTAAGGCGCCAGCCATGTACACCTGAGTTGGCGGGTTCGAATCCAGCCCGGGCCCGCCAAACAACAATGACGGCTGCAACCAAAAAATGGCTGGGCCTTGTGGCGGGCACCTGTGGTCCCAACTACTTGGGAGGCGGAGGCAAGAGACTCACTTGAGCCCAGGAATTGGAGGTTGCTGTGAGCTGTGATGCTACAGCACTCTGTCCAGGGTGACAGCTTAAGGCTCTGTCTCAAAAAAAAAAAATTTTAGGTAAATTGTTAAAATGGGAGAGAAATGGAAGTTTTACTTATCATTCAAGAAAATAGCAGTTAATTTTCTTCCCAAGTTTAGATGAAAACAAATATGAATATAGTTAAGGTTACAATAACATTAAATTAAGTAATCTGATCTGCATAAATATTAATGTTGATAAAGTTACATTATTTTTCTATTCTCTTCTGAAATGGCACTTACTCCTTTAAAGTCTCTTGATAGGTTAAAATAACACACTTTCCGCTTTAGATAAAACTCATTTTTAATTGAATTTGCTAAAGGATTATCTCACTCTTAAGGATTTGTATGAAACTTTCTACAGGAGCTTATATCAAGATATAAAATTCATGAATGTTTATAGATGTCATGAATTATAAATGAAAATCTGAGGTCTACTATTCAGCAGACATAGTCAGAAAATAGTATAGATGGGAAGTTAGTCTTTTCTGTACACAAAAAGTGAAATGATTATTAATGGAATAAGACATCAACCCATCCCATGTTCTCCTTTGCCATGAATAAGAAACAATGTAAGCATGAGGGAGGTCTTTACAAGGTAAAAGACACAAGGAAGAGATAAAAGAAAGCCAATTTCTTTTTGATGTTGCAGATGTTGGCTGGAGCTGGGTTTGAACGCTCCACCTCTGGTTTATGGGGCCAGTGCCATGAGACACACATGCCACCCAAGGAAGGCAAATTTTGCTCACAACCTTGTTGGATCCCTGCTTTATTTAAGGTCACACATTTATAATAATTTGAGACTAAAATGCAGCTAGAGAGTGCTGACTGAGGGTGATGAGAATTGGTTTCATTTCTCAGCCATGATTATGTGACCTCATTTGTAAAAGGCAAACTAAATGATCTGTGATGACCCTTCTCATAACAATAATCACCATTTTTTGAGCTCTAACTTTGCTAAAAGTATTACGTATGGCATTTGACCCTTAGAACACCCCTTGGAGGTTTTGTTATGTTTATTTTTAGTGAAGAGGAGACTGTTCATGACAGTAAGCGCAGATGTGATTCAAATCTAGGTCTGTTAGACTCCAAAATGCCTCCTCTTAACCATTATGTCCATTATTGGGGAGCCTCTGAGTCTTTTCGAATAATCATTATGGGATATAAATAACAAATGTGTTAGCCTTTCATAAGTATGTTCAAAGGCAAAGGGACAGGTTCTAATAGGAATCTTCCTTTTGTCCCTAACTCCAGAAAATAGGTAATAAGTAGTAGAAATAAGAGGATGTGAATAAACTGTCTTCCCCATGGGACTATACAATGAGAGCATGGATAAATTTGCTGGTTCCTAAATCCCACTTTTTAAATTAGTTTAAGCATGTGGTCCTTAGAAATGACTCATTCAAATTATTTACTTTATTCTGTTTCATTTTATTTGAGCTCAGTAGAGCCACACACTGCATGCGAGGACAAACCTTATTTTTAAAAGATGATGATAATAATAATGGTAGCCGTAATGGCAACATGCTCTACTAACTGTTGAGTCACTTCCCGTTGTAAGCACCGGCTAGTCTATAAGTAGCAGAGTTTATCACAGATCTTATTCTCAGTTCCAGATCGTTTCCTGTGCTGTATGTGGTTGGTGACAAATTTTAAGGCTAGCCCTTATTTTAGCTTCTCTTTCTCTGAAAAGGAATCTCAACAGGCAGCTTTCCTATATATACTATTTCTGCTTGGTATGTGTTTCCCTGAAGCAAATGGTTAAGCCTTACCTTCAGCTGACACCTTTGAGAAAATGTACATTCCATGTATGAACTAGATTCTGAGAGATGGGAGTCTTAGAGTATTTCTTTTGCTTGAGAAGATTTTTGTTATGGGCACTGAGATGTCCCCTTCTCCCCCCCCACACACACACACCCAGCCTCAGTTTGTTGCCATCTCATTGTAAGAATGAATCACTGAAGAGCATATGTCTACCTCTCACCAAGCAGAATTGGCGGGGTAGCAAAAAACAGGAACCAGTGAACTTTTAAAGTAAGTGTCACTTTTCTAAATTAACCCTTGTAGTCAGCATTTCTCTTATTCATTCCTTGGGGTCAGTACCGCCTTGCACTCTGACGTGTACAATTTGCAGATTATTCTCCCTCCATGGAATTCAGTCCGGATCCTCTGCTCTGTCCAGACCCCATCTGAACCTGAGGTGGGTTCCATATCCTTGACCCTTTACTTCTATTTCCAAATTTGTTCCAGCAATAGCATCATATGTTAGAGTCACACCACATCAGGCTGTCCTCTTCCTGGCATGGGAAATCTTAGCACCGTGTCTACTTCTCATATGAAAGAGAGGATTAAGCACAGCATCCCTAGAGAGTGATTTAGGACATTTTATTTCTGGAACCCTTGTTGCCTTACTAAGTAAGATCCATGCAGAGAGAAGCCACTTCTATCTTAGCATGTCTCAGCCTTTTGAGCTTCTAGAATGGCTACTTTGTTATTTACCACCTCCTTCTCCCTTCCTCAGACCTGATAGCGATTATTGGAGAAAGCTGCAAAAATGACAAAATGCACAGATGTTTCAGAGCCCAGTCTGAGCCGGCTCCTTACGGCTCTGCTCGCAGACATTTCGTTCCCCACCCTGGTGCCTGCAGGTGGCCCTTCGTGTTTCCAGTGGCCTCCAGCCTTCTCAGCAACCATCCAGCCCCTATCCCTGGGCTGTGATGCTTTGTCTAATTTTCCTAGGAAGGTTAAGTTTTTAATGGGAGCTGCTTCAACATCTTATGTGGACTTCTCCTCTGGAAAAGTTCCTGGAGAATTTGCATCTAGTTTTCTACTGCTACTTGGCTCCTTAATATCGCTTTCTAGTCTTAGCATGTTTTTTTAAAAAGATATTTTGGAAAAGATATCTTTCCTTAGTTTTGAGAATTCATCTTCTGTTACTTCTGATAGGATTTGAGGCAATTAACCAATACTTCCGGAAAACTCCTCTGCACTCGGCTTGCTGAAAAACACCATTATTTTCTCTTTTTCCTGCTGTTAAAATATAGAGGTTTCCGAATGGGAAGTCCTCGGGTTTCTCCCCCTCCCCCAACCCTCCTGTTCATCCTTATGTGTGCATATCTGCATCACACAGACTTGTATGTGGACCACCAACCCCAGTCGCTTGTGAGGGCTCTCATTGTCCATCTCTCTCTGCCTGCTGGAGTTTCTTAGATTTGAACTAGACTGCTCTGTCAATGTCATCCGTGTTCCCACTTTCTTGGAGTAGCATTACAATTCTTGATCTCTCCCAGGTTGCCAACAGTCTTTATGACACTCGACTTTCTCACCTGTGTCCCTTCACCTGCTCCAAGGATCTGCGTTTCCAGTCCCTGAGCCACCTCGTACGTGGATTTGTACCTGGATCTGTTCCCCCATCTTTTACTCCTCTTGACTCATTTTTACAATGACCAAGTCTGATTGATTTCACTTTATTTCCAAACCTCACCAAGAGCTCCCCTTTAACACTTCATTGAGTACATGTCCTGACCACCGCTGAGGTCCTTCATGCTCACTATTTCTTTTACTTCCCCTCTCCCCTGGTTGGGTCAGGCTCACCCTCCTCATGTATACCCACAATTCTATTCTTCTGATTTATCGACCCCCTGCTTTGCTCTGAAAGCTCCTTCTCTGTTGGTTTTGGTTCTTGATACAATTATTTTCAATTTTTTTTATTTCAAGTTTTTTTTTCTCAAGTACTTTCCTTACCCCTGTGCTTCCAGGAAGGTTTTCCTGATCATTTGAACCAGAGGAAATCTTACTTTATTTTTAATTACCCTGACCTGGGTACTTTTCCTGAGGTACACCTTCTTCTCTGTTCTTTAGTGTGTATGAACCTTTCTTAACAGTACATGGGCATTTAACCAAAGGGCTGTTAGATTTGGAATTTAGATTTACTTGAATTTGAACCCTAGCTTGTTCACCATGTAGTTAGATGATTTGGAGCAAGTTACTTATTTGAGCTTCAAAATGAAGAAAATAGAAGAGATCTTGGTGAAGATCAGATAAAAATTTAGCCACTTACATAAGAGAATGTTAGAGATTGGTTGATGGCCAACTTTGCCCTCTGCTGGCCTTGGTTCCTAGTTAGTAAAATTGGAGGTTAATAATGTTTAGTTCTTAGATTATGTATGGGCCACACTTTCTGAAAAATCAGCTCACCAAGGAAAGATTAATTGGAGAAAAGGAATACTAATTTATTTAACATGTGTACATGGGAAGCTTCAAAACGAAGACCAAAAGACATGGGGAAGATTGTCCATTTTTATGCTAAGTGTGCAACAAAGGATGAGCAGCTATGCAGAATAGGACAAAAAGACTGAGTGTGAAAACTCAGCAAGGTCTCTCCAGATTTTTTTTTGGTCTCACATACATTCCTTCCTTCCAGGTGCAAGGCAGCGTATTCTTTGGAATGGGGGTCTTAAGGCCTGTAATTAAACAAGGTGGGTCAGAGAATTTGCTTATGGCCAGTCTTTACACAGAAAGGCAAGGGGAAAGTTGGAATGATATGTTCAGGTTCTATGGCTTTATAGAAAAGGGGTTGTGATTTGTATGGCCTGCCTGGGGAAAGAAGGATTCAAGTTTCCACAGCTAACCTTGAGAGGAGAGTGGGACTGAGAGACAAGAGGGCTGAAGAAGGTCAGAGAAAAACTTTGGCTTCTGAGGTTACTTCTGGGGCCTTCATTTGGGGTATTGTTTTCTGAGCCCCAACAGTTGTAAAGGAGATCGGGCAATGCCCACAGCAAAACAGGTGCTGAGTTGATGTCACAGCCATCTTATCTTTGTTTTTTTTATCTTCACGCCAAGACTTCTCTAGGCAGAGTTCATATATCGCCTCATTTAGTGCCACTCAGTTTTCAAGAAGTACCCCTTGAGATGGTGGTATTAACTATTTTGTAGGAGAGGAAGCTAGTTAGAATTCCACGGCTAAGTTTCTAGAATAAGAAGGAGCTATGATTTCAACCTGGAGTTGCCTGGTTTAAGCTTCATGCAGTTTTTGTTAGATCATGATTAGCTAACATGTACTAGGCACTTGATTGTTAATATAGAGAGGGCTAACCCACATGAGAATAATACATAGTTCATGTCTTGGAGAATGTTCTAGTTGGGGATGGGGAGCAGACAGACAATGTTTAAGACAGAAATCATAGTACAAACAGAATAAATCCTGGCACAGACAGCAGGTAGTGCAAAGTGCTGTAAGTACACAGGGCATATAGCCATGACCTCCACCAGGTAAGGGGGAAGAAGGCCTCCAGTCTAGAAAGATGGCAGCTGAACCAGCACTTGAAGGTCAAATAGTAGTTTGCACCATCAAAAAGGCAAGTTGTTCTTGGGAGAAGAGCCGGTTTCTGCCTCAGAGGCATCAGGTTCTGAAAGATGCTGGCACATTCTGAGCAATCCAGGTGTCAGAAACAGGGGTGGTAGTGAAGGAAGGGGGTGGTGGGCAGGGATGGGCCATGACCATCATTGAGGGTATCTTCCCCTTCATGTCACTCTCAGTGCTATCTCAGAATCATGGCAGGTCTCCAGAGATTTTTAGTAGCAAGCAGGAAATAGCTCATCTTAGCTTTTGATGACAATTTTCTGCATAGTGGACAGTGAGCTACAGGGATATGGTTACTGTGTAAGTTTCTTTTATACTAGGCCTGAGACCCCAAAGTGATTGGAATAAGTAAGAAACGGAGTCTGAAGACATATCTGAGATAAAAAGGATTGGTTTTGGTGATTTCTGAATTTAGGAGGTTGTCAAAGATGAAGGTTTCTAGTTTGAAAGACTGGCTGCACAATGCTTTATTGAGAATTAACCTTTTAAATGATATTTTCAAAATTTTTGAATAATCTATGATTTGTTAGTCCATAAAAGGACCTCTTTACACTAATAATAATAAAAAAGATAGCCGGGCGCTGTGACGGGCGCCTGTAGTCCCAGCTACTAGGGAGGCTGAGGCAAGAGAATCGCTTAAGCCCAAGAGCTGGAGGTTGCTGTGAGCAGAGTGACGCCACGGCAGTCTACCCAGGGCGATAAAGTGAGACT
>CAUYON010178574.1:0-63777 GCA_963573935.1 Arctocebus calabarensis
CAACCTCCAATTCCTGGGCTCAAGCGAGTCTCTTGCCTCTGCCTCCCAAGTAGCTGGGACTACAGGCACCCGCCACAACGCCCGGCCATTTTTTGGTTGCAGCCGTCATTGTTGTTTGGCAGGCCCAGGCTGGATTCGAACTCGCCAGCTCAGGTGTACGTGGCTGGCGCCTTAGCCAGTTGAGCCACAGGCGCCGAGCTGGAGTTTATTTTTTTTAAAGCATTTTTGTGTTCAGATGAGATATTCAGCATACTCTGACCTCATATACCACTATATAGGATCACATTTGAACTACTGATCCTCTACTTTGCCTGCCAAAAGCCCAAACTTACTTTCAAGGGCCTGAACACAGACCATCTGTTCCACTAGAACATAGAAGCCATGATGGTCTCCTTTGACTGGCCCCTTTGCAGGCAGCTAAGCATCCTCAGCTTCAATTGCAACAGAAAGGGAGCATGGTGTCTTTAGTTAACACTTTGGAAACATTCTGTTTCAAGCTCTAGCAGAGCTACAAGATAAGATGCAAAATTCAATAGTAACTTCTCCTATGTCAGTTATTCACTTACCAACCAGCATAGTCTCATGATCACCTGTAGTAAGCTGAAAAAGAAAATTCTTCACTTCTGGTCCATCTGTACTCTTTACTAAAAGATGCTTCCAATTCCTGATACTGTGTTGAAACCACATAAGTATACACTGGGGCAATAAAAGAAATTTTACCTACTCTAAAAACCTTAAACTTTTCTTTCTTTTTTTTTGAGACAGAGTCTCAAGCTGTCACCCTGGATAGAGTGCTGTGGCATCACAGCTCACAGCAACCTCCAATTCTTGGGCTCAAGCGAGTCTCTTGCCTCCGCCTCCCAAGTAGCTGGTACTACAGGCGCCCGCCACAATGCTAGGCCATTTTTTGGTTGCAGCCGTCATTTTGGTTTGGCAGGCACAGGCTGGATTCGAACCTGCCAGCTCAGGTGTATGTGGATGGCGCCTTAGCCCATTGAGCCACAGGCGCCGAGCCCAAAAACCTTAAACTTTTCAAAGGCGATTATCAGCATATGACAGAGGTCATTAATTACAACCAACAGATTTATCTCATGTTTGTTTTTGTAAATAAAATGTTAGTGCAATATAGCCACACCCACTTGTTTAAGGTGTTGGGTATTGCTGTTTGCACTGTAACATCAGAGTTGAGTGGATGCAGTCAAAACCATATTACAATTCTAAAATATTTACTATCTGGTCCTTTACAGAAAATGTTTACCAACTCTTAGGTCACACACCGTAGTTCACCCCAGTTTGTCCCCAACTGAAAACAAGTGATGATATAATCACATGGGGTTTTTTTTCTTCTTCTTTTTTTTGAGACAGAGTCTCACTTTCTTACCCTCAGTAGTGTGCTATGGCATCTACCCATTCACTTAAGTGATTCTCTTGCCTCAGCCTCCCCAGTAGCTGGGACTACAGGTGCCCGCCACAACACCCAGACATTTTTTGTTGCAGTTGTCACTGTTGTTTAGCTAGCCCAGGCCAGGTTCAAACTCGCCACCCTCAGTGTATGTGGCTGGCACTATAACCACTGTGCTATGGGCACCAAGCCTTCTTTTTTTTTTTTTTTTTTTGTAGAGACAGAGTCTCACTTTATCACTCTTGGTAGAGTGCCGTGGCGTCACACTGCTCACAGCAACCTCCAGCTCTTGGGCTCAAGCGATTCTCTTGCCTCAGCCTCCCGAGTAGCTGGGACTACATGGACTATTTTTTTGTTGCAGTTGTCATTGTTGTTTTAGCTGGCCCGGGCTGGGTTCAAACCCGTCAGCATCAAGTGTATGTGGCCAGCGCCCTATCCACTGAGCCACAGGCACTGCCAATGCATGATCTTTAACATTTATATACATTTATATTTGTGTGGCCTTCATAGCTCTTTCTGGTGTTTTCTAGCCTTAAGATTCTTTGATGAAATAGCAAAGTATTAGAAACTGAACAAAAAGGCAGTTTAAATGTTTAGGCATAAGTGTATCTGTCTTTAGAGCATTAAAATACAGAATATTTTGAAACGCACATATTGAACAAACACATTGTAAATAAAGGTATCAAGGCGGCGCCTGTGGCTGAAAGGAGTAGGGCGCCAACCCCATATACTGGAGGTGGTGTGTTCAAACCCAGCCCCGACCCCGGCCAAAAAGATTAAAAATAAAGGTATCAGTGCTTCAGAATCACTTGGCTTAGTATGTAAAATATATTGGTGATAGGCTGTATATTTTTAATATTACTCTATACAATGCAAATACTATTTCTTTATGGTTTAAAAGATTTTAACATTTATTGTTCTTCAGGTTAGTCACATCGATGTGATCACAGCAGAGATGGCCAAAGACTTTGTAGAAGATGATACCACACACGGTTAATAGGGATACTGCCGTAGTTGGGAAGATGTGTATAGTAATGTGATTCCCATACCCAGAAACTGTAATTTAAACCTAAAATGTATGGTCATTATTCATAGTTTTCAGACTTCTAGCGTACATAGTCCTTTTATATTTCTGTCTTTGTATTTTATAAGATACTCTGTAATGTTACATTTCTACTTATAGTTTGAGAATTTTATTTCCTGCACAACTTTTTGTAAAGTGTCCTGCTCCTCCTGTTTTAAATCTTTTGAAATATGCTAAATATCCTTTCCTAATTATTTTATCAATTATACTGCCTCTTTTTTTATAGCTTCAATTAAATAATTCGTTTTGTGACTAATTTAGATATTATGGCTCTTTTTTCTTTGTTGTTGTCTTCCAGTGAGAACACCAATCAGATTGGACATGAGCCCCCATTTTGACTTACCTCTGTAAAGACTCTTGTCTTTAACACAGTTAGATGTTTTGAGAGTTAGGACTTTGACATGTGAATTTGGGGAAGGGGACACAGTGAAATCAGCCCTTATCATGGTACATTTCTTACCCAACATTGGTATATTACTGTCAGCTAAATTCCAGATTTCACTAGTTTCTCCACTAATGCCTTTTGTTCTTTTGTAGAATCCCTCAGAGTATACACAGTATATTTAGTCACCATGTCTGTTTTGGTCTTTGAAAGTTCTCAGTCTGTTTAATCATGCCTTAATAATTTTGAGGAATACCTCTCATATATTTTGTAGAACATCCTTCAATTTTGGTTTGCTTGGTATTTTTCTCAGGTTAGGCTGGGATGAAATAATAACCACAGAAATGATGTATCCTCATCACATCATAAAACAGTACATATTATTAACATGATTTCTCACGGATGATGTGATAATGTTTACCTTCATCATCTGCCCAACATTGTATTTGCCAGGTTTCTTTCTTCATTTGTAGAATTACATTTTTTCCCTTTTCATACTCTATTTGAAAACAGTCACTAAGTGCAGCCCCCATTAGGGGTCTCTTCTGACCTTGCCAAACTACTGTATTCTAGTAGGGTTTTTTTTGTATATTCTTTTCTACATAGACAGTTATCGTCTGTAAATAAGAGATGGTTTTATTTCTCCTTTCCAACATATTTACCTTTAATTTCTTTTTCTTACTGATTGTCTCACCTCTAGCTCCCCAAGTTTATAGTTAGCTACAGGAAAGCTTGTTAGGAACTATTATTCCATTAGTGGAAACCAAAAATATCTAAAGATGCACTTTTAAAATCTTAATGAGATTTTAAATTTACTTAAAAATATGTTCTGAGTGATCATTTTGACCACCTGAGTCTATAGCATTTAAATATTCAGTATAGTGTGTGTATTTCATGGCTTTACTACTACATACAACTTATCTTCTATAACAGAATTTGGTGTGAGATAAGTTCTACTCAAGGCTTCATTCAAAATATGTAACCATAACATCTTTCTAATATTCCTACTAAGTTTCCTATGTATTAGCCCAAGAATATTCATCATGAGTCATTAAATACCTATGGAGGTTAAAAAGGTTGGTGTATAGTTTATGTCTATAGCTTTGTTGGATATGACCAACCTTTTAGAACATAGAAATTGGTACAAGTTCCATATGAGACTCAAATTCAAGGGATATTATAACTTCATTCCAGAACAACTACTTTTTTTTTTTGAGACAGAGTCTCATTATGTCGCCCTCGGTAGAGTGCTGTGGCTTCATAGCAACCTCCAACTCTTGGGCTTAGGCAATTCTCTGGCTGGCGCCTGTCATAATGCACAGCTATTTTTTTGTTGCAGTTGTCATTTTTGGTTAGCTGGCCCTCGCTAGGTTCGAACCCACCAAGTTTCAGTGTATGTGGCTGGCACCGTAACCACTGTGCTGCAGGCACTGAGCCCAGAACTTCTTGATACATTAGAACCTCTAAGTTGACTACCCAAGGGACTATAACAAACTGGTCAACATAAGGAACTAGGCCTACTATATTGCTATGTCTGGTTTATGAAAATCAGGTCAACTGCCTCACCTAATGTGCATGATGCAATGGTACATTTCAAAACTTTTAAGAAATGAGCATAATTATGATGGATGTGTTACTTCGTTCAATGTAAGCATTTCACACTGTATATTGAAGCAGTACCCTGAAACCCATAAATGCATCAGTATACAAAGTTATGATTTAATAAAAAACAATTAAAAAAAAAAAAGGAAATCAGGTCAACTGGAGGTGGTCACCTATAGAGGTTCTCCTGTATTGTTCTTAAGCATCTCCCCAAGGAAATAGTATAATGAAACTCTAGTGAACTTGTAACAATAAAGCACCTAAGGCTCAGCTCCCATAGCTGGGTGGTTAGAGTGCTGGCCACATACACTGAGGCAGGTGTGGGTTCAAACCCAGCCTGGGCCTGCTAAACCATAACGACAACTGCAACAACAAAAAAAATAGCCGGGTGTTGTGGCGGGCACCCGTATTCCAAGCTACTCGGGAGGCTGAGGCAAGAGAATCAATCGCTTAAACCCAAGAGTTAGAGGTTGCTGTGAGCTGTGACACCACAGCACTATACCCCAGGTGACAAATTGAGACTCTGTCTCACAAAAAATAAAGCACTTAATAATGAAGGAATATACCCAGGCAGGTGGATTGCCTGAGCTCAGGAGTTTGAGACCAGCCTGAGCAAGACCCTATCTCTAAAAAAAATAGCAGGGCATTGTGGTGGGCACCTCTAGTCCCTGCTACTTGGGAGGCTGAGGAAAGAGAATTGCTTGAGCCCAAGAGGGTGAAGTTGTTGTGAGCTATGACAGTACGGCACTCAACCCCACCATGACTGAGACTTCCCCCTAAAAAAAAGAAACAGTATGTTGGCATGGTGGCTCAGGCCTATAATCCTAGCACTATGGGAGGCCAAGGCAGGTGGATTGCCCTGAGCTCAGAGGTCCAAGACCAGCCTGAGCCACAGTGACACCCCATCTCTACCAAAAAAAAAAAAAAAGCCAGGAGATGTGGCCGGCGCCTTTAGTCCCAGCTACTTGGGAGGCTGAGGCAAGAGAATTGCTTAAGCTCAAGTGTTGGAGTTTGCTGTGAGTTATGATGCCATTGCACTCTATTGAGGGCCACAAAGTGAGATTCTGTCTCAAAAAAAAAAAAGAAAAAAAACTTTCAAACTAATGATTGAAAGGCAATTGAAGGGCGGTGCCTGTGGCTCAGTGGGTAGGACTCCGGCCCCACATACCAAGGGTGGTGGGTTGGAACCCAACCTTGGCCAAACTGCAACAAAACAAATAGCCGCGGGTTACAGCAGGCGCCTGTAGTCCCAGCTACTCAGGAAGGCTGAGGCAGGAAAATCGCCTAAGCCCAGGAGTTGGAGGTTGCTGTGAGCTGTGTGACGCCACGGCACTCTACTTTTACTGCCGAGGGCAATAAAATGAGACTGTTTCTACAAAAAAAAGCCAATTGAAAACAAAAATTAAAAAAAACTTTTTTTGCCATATTAATCATGAATTATTAATTCTAATAAGATTGAATAGAAAAAAAGTGAAAATCCTGGGCATAATTAGTCAACCCAGAAACTTACAAAGAGGACAGAAATGTATCTAAGGAATTAGCCAGTGATTCATAAAAATACCTAGAAATGATCCCTGCAAGCATACTCTTCATAAAAAGATCTAAGTAAGTGCTGCTCTGTGGCTGGCTGGTCTTTTCCTCAGAATAATATTGATTCTTTCACTTTGATACATGTTAATACCGTTAAAAATGTACTACTTTACCATGTAGATCAGAAGAATATGGATTTTTTTTAGATTATAATAATATGGCTGGCCTTACCAGCCAGACTGCCACTGTACTTCAAATCTTTACACAGAGTTTTGTTGTCGGTTGTTTTTGTATCAGATACATAATTTTATACCTCGATTTTTCACTTAAAAATGTAAAATATTCTTGTTTTCTGTTAAATAGAAGTAATACAACTTATTTAAATATCCCATTGGAGGCTTAGAATGTTGCTTTTGGCTAACAATACCCAAACCAAAAACTGGTAAATAACTTTTATACATAAAACTTTGGAAATTTATTATTATTTTCCCAGGATAGATTACCAGAAATCAAGAGTGCAAATATTTATAAGGTTTTTTGTATAATTTTTATACTCTTTAAAAAGATGTAAAATATGGAATGGTTGTATAAATGGGTTATTCGAGGACTTGATTGTTTAAGTGAAAAAGTAATTTTAGAAAATGATGTAACTGACAGAAAATGATTCTACTGTGACTAGTATAAATAATCCTATATTAGAAATGTGAGAAAAGGTGAAAGGTGACTTGGAGGGAATTTTTTATTTTTTGAAAGTGTTTAAGCAGGGGAGGTGCCTGTGGCTCAAAGGGGTAGGGCGCTGTCCTCATATCCTGGAAGTGGTGGATTCAAACCCAGCCCTGGCCAAAAAAAAAAGGAAGTGTTTAATAAAATTCATTTCTTAAAAACATGTGGTTAATTATTATTATTATTATTTTTGAGATAGGTTCTTGCTTTGTACCCCAGGCTAGAGTGTAGTGATGCCATCACAGCAACTTCAAACTCCTGTGCTAAGTGATCCTCCTGCTTCAGCCTCCCAAGTGGCTGGGACTACCAGCACATGTCGCCACATCAACCTAATTTTTCTCTATTTATAGAGACAGGGTCTTGCTCTTGCTCAGACTGATCTTAAACTCCTGGCCTCAAGCGATCCTCCTGCCTCAGCCTCCAAAAGGGCTAGGATTACAGGCATAAGCCACAGTGTCCGGCTTTGGTCAAGTCTTGAAAGGAGTTTCTCCTTCAGCAACTCTGGGATAGAGGACTACTACTTTAGGGCGGTGCCTGTGGCTCATGAAGTGGGGCACCGGCCCCATATACCAAAGGTGTTAGGTTTAAACCTGGCCCCAGCCAAACTGCAACAAAAAATAGCTGGGCGTTGTGGTGGGCGCCTGTGGTCCCAGCTACTCGGGAGGATGAGGCAAGAGAGTCGCCTAAGCCTAAGAGTTGGAGGTTGCAGTGAGCTGTGTGACGCCACGGCACCCTACCGATGGCGATAAAGTGAGACTCTGTCTCTACAAAAAAAAAAAAAGAGGACTACTACTTTCTTTTAGCTTCCCACAAAAGGAGACTTCCTGGTGTTCAGGGAAAGTGAACAGTAATCAGACTTCACTGTCACTTGGCAAATTGTCTTCTTATGCAGGACAGGCAGCTTCGTTGTTGGGATGCTTGCCATAGAGGTGCACAGTATGTTCTGCTAAAGGATTTGTTACAGTAGAAATAGTATTAATTCTTTATCTTTTTTCTCAGGAATGTCTCCTTATTCTGAAACACGAATAATTAATTTGCATATTTATGCTGAGTCTTAACCTGTTAAGTCTGTGGTTCTCAACCTTCCTAATGCCGCAACCCTTTAATACAGTTCCTGTGGGTCGCGACCCACAGGTTGAGAACCGCTGTGTTAAACAGAGAATGAGTAAATGGAAACCTGTTGCACATTAATGCAGTTAAAAATGGTGACAGCCAAATGTTAAACTACTACCTAGAATTCAGGAGAGACTTTCCTTCCCTACTTGAACATTTTTCCCTTTTATATTTTTAAATTACATGTACTGGAAATACATGTAAATTGGAATACATGTAATTGGAAATTATCCTCTACTTTTGTGTATAGATTTAGCAGTAGTGATGCCCTTGTTGCCTTAGTTTCATCTGAGGGGAGAAATGGGTGGTTCTTTTCATAGGGCGGAAGGAATAACAATCTGTGTGAATTGTCTTTGCCTGGAAGGGTGTTACAGCGTTTATTTTGGTCACATTATGTAATTCTTGATAAAGTAGGTTGATTGAGTTAACATTTGTAGAAGGAACATTATTTTGGCAAGAGCTCAGATTTTGCAAGCACGTCCTCTTCAAATGCGACTTTCCTGTCTACACTTTAAGCTAAAAATATCAGAAATTTAAGAGTTAGGGTATATTTAGATGCAGAGATACAAATTTTTTTAGCTTGATACTTTAATTTTATAGATGAGGAAATGTGAAGCCCAAATAGGTTAAGTGGGCACAAAAAGCTTGGTAAATGACAGAGCTTTCCCACTTCCGTCACGTGGATTTTTTATTTGTTTGTTTTTGTTGCAGTTTTTGGCCGGGGCCGGGTTTGAACCCCCCACCTCTGGTATATGGGGCCGACCCCCTACTCCTTGAGCCACAGGCACTACCACAGGTGGACTTTCTACTATATTAGCTCTTTGTTTCTCCCAAGTTAAGTATGAAAATTGGGGAGATGTATCATGAGAACAGTATTGATTGATTCTCCACGTTATGGAGAAATAGATTTTTTTTTTTTTGAGACAGAATCTCAGGCTGTTACCCTGGGTAGAGTGCCGCGGAGCATGGAGTCACAAAAACCTCAAACTCTTGGGCTTAAGTGATTCTCTTGCCTCAGCCTCCCAAGTAGCTGGGACTAAACCACCACAACGCCTGGCTAGTTTTTGGTTGTAGTTGTCGTTGTTTGGCAGGTCCAGGCCAGATTTGAACCCACCAGCTCCAGTGTATGTGGCGCCCTAGCTGCTGAGCTGCAGGCACTGAGCCTGGAGAAATCGATTTTAAGAGCACAAGTCACTACCATTTTTGGTTTTCTTTGCCCTTTTCCTCCCCACTCTCCTCCATTTTCTATAGACCTCGCCTATTTAGGTACACTCGGATCACTTGTCTCCATGTCCTAGGAGACCGAATTACACCTGGCTGCTGGTCCTCTGCATGAAAGTTGCCAACATTGCCCCATAAATCTGCCACCATGTGGCACTCAATCTCCCCTTCCTGGAGACAGAGAGTCTCCTGGGTGTAAGAGCCCTTGTGGCAGCCAGTACTTGCACAGGGACCTGAGGCAGCACAGAGATAAGATTTGCAAAGAGAACATGGGTATGTTTCCTCTCTCATGTCCTCATGTCGGTTGGCACAATTCTATTATAAGGAGACGTTGGCATTTGAATGATGCCTTTTTATGGATTCTGCCGGTTCAGATAAGTGACTGGCAAGTTGGTTATGAAACATAAACATTGTATACAATGATAATAAACCTGTGTGAGTCTCTTAAATCGTGCTGACAATTATTCCTCTATTAAAAACATGCCAATGGGGCGGCGCCTGTGGCTCAGCGAGTAGGGCGCCGACCCCATATACCGAGGGCTGCGGGTTCAAGCCCGGCCCCGGCCGAACTGCATCAAAAATTAGCCAGGCGCTGTGGCGGGCGCCTGTAGTCCCAGCTACTTAGGAGGCTGAGGCAAGAGAATCGCTTGAGCCCAAGAGCTGGAGGTTGCTGTGAGCTGTGACTCCACAGCACTCCACCGAGTGCGATAGAGTGAGACTCTGTCTCCACAAAAAAAAAAAAAAAAAATGGAGATTTAAATGAACAAGAAATGTGAACAAGTATTCAATGTCATTACTCATCAATAAATGCAAGATAAAAACTCACCACTTTGAAACTAGACCTCTTGTGAGCTGTAGCTGGGATGGTACAATGATGTAATCACTATGGAGAAGAGTATGATGGGTCCTCAAAAAAGCTAAAAATAGAACTATAACATGATAGTCCCACTTCTATACAAAAAATTGGAAGCAGGATCTTGAAAAGATATTTGCACGCCCATGTTCATAGCAGCACTATTCACAATAGCCAAGAGGTGGAAGCAACCCAAATGCCAGGGACAGAAGAGTAGATGAACAAAATGTGGTATATACATGCAGTGGAATATTACTCAGCCTTACAAAAGAAGGAAATGCTGTGTAGCATACTACAACATGGATGAACCTTGAGGACACTATGCTAAGTAAAATAAAAGACAAGCATCGTGGGCCATGTATAGTCAGTCATGCCTGTAATCCCAGAACTTCAGGAAGCTGAGGCAGGAAGATCTCTTGAGGACAAGAAATTGAGACCAGCCTGGACAACATAGTGAGATGCCATCTCTACAAATATTTTAAAAAATTAGCCAGGAACAGTGGTACACCTGCAGTCCCCTCTACAACTCAGGAGCTGAGGTAGGATTGCTTGAGCCCAGGAGTTTGAGGCTTCAGTAAACTGTAAGCACACCACTGCACTCTAGCCCGGGTGACAGAATAAGACTTTGCCTCTAAAAAGTAAATAATTTTTTTTAAAGGCAAAAGCAAAGGCGGGGCATGGTGGCTCATGCCTATAATCCTAGCACTTTGGGAGGCCAAGGCAGGTAGATCACCTAAGCTCAGGAATTCAAGACTAGCCTAAGCAAGAGTGAGACCCCGTCTCTAAAAATATATTCAGGCCCTGAGGTGGGCACCTGTAGTCTCAGCCACTTGGGAGGTTGAGGCAAGAGGATCACATTAGCCCAAGAATTTGAGGTTGCTGTGAGCTATTACGCCACAGCACTCTACCGAGGGCTCATGACAAAGTAAGATTCTGTCTCAAAAAAAAAAGGTTGCCGACCGCAGCAAATACTTATTTTGCACATGAACCAGGCTCTCTGCAATGATTACCTCATTCCATCTTTGAGAGAGCCCCATGAAAGTGGTAATGTCATTTTCTCTATTTTATACAGGAACTAAGATGGAGGAAAATCAAGTGATTTCCAGGGGGATATAGTTAATAAAGAAAGAATCCAAGGTCCAGAGTCTGAGCTCTGAACCATCCATCACACTACCCTGCTTTGCGCGTATTTAAAGGACAGCACAGAGACCCCAAGTAGACTTACTGTCTGAGGGACACCAGAGCGTCCACCCTCCAGCACCAAAGAGCAGCCCCGCCTCCTGTGCTAGTTCTTGACCTCCAGCTAGCAATGCCACACCTATAGGCATAGCACCAAGAAAAAAGGGTGCAGAGGAGAGAGGCTGGGAGAAACTGTGCCACCAGCTGAGGTGTGGCCTGGCTGGCCAGAATGAGGCCCAGTGGGGCCTAGCTTGGGCCCAGATCACAAACAGAGGGTGAAAGTAGAGTGACTTTTTTGACAATAACTGGCACATGGTATTCTCCTTTGGAGTCTCACACAGTTAGGGAAGATACACACACCTAGGCCTGCCAGAACTAAGGAAGCCTGCCAAGACCCAAGGTGTCAGAAAGCAGAGCCTTCATTACAACCCAGAGCCCATTCTGACACCCTACCATTCATATCTCATTTCTAAAACCTGAAGCCCAGAGCAGACAACTAACCTGCCAAAGTTCACAGATCAATTATGAATTCCAAATAGATACCAAGTCTTCTCAGAGAATTTTAAACAAGATACCTGAACTTTTCAATGTTAGTATGGCTGGTCTCCTATTAAAACAATGCTAATGCACCTTCTTTACAGAAGGGGTGAAAAAAAAAAAAAAAAAAGAAGGGTGAACCATGCCATTCAGCAGGTACAGATACAATAATCCTCTGGGCAAGTTCCAGAGCAAGCACTGACACTGTGCCTATCTGTCTGCACCACCTCAAAAGAGGTGGGTACTTATGAGGTGGCTGTCCAGGTTGCGATGTGATCTGTGGTCAGGGAGCAGGAGTAACAAAGAGGGCTGTCCAAAACAGAGGCCAGACCCAAGACCAATGCCATCCATGGGTCACCGGAGGCCCTCTGAGCCTTCACCCGCTCCACAGCAGGAAGACCCATCTTAGGAACCGAGGCTTGCAAGGCACCATCCTTTCTGCATCACTTCTGTTTCTCTGACTATTCTTCACTTGGCTCTCCCCATCCTCCTCTTACCCTCAAAGGGAGATAGTCTCCAAGTTCTACCCTTTGTCTCCACTGTTTCCAACAGGGATCTGTGAAGGTGACACTCTGACACTTACTGCTCTCCCTTGCCACCTGCTGAGCCTCCTCGCCTGAATAAGGTGCTGCCACCTCCCCCTTGCTCCTTCCCCTCCCACCTGTGTCTCTACCTGAGTGCCTTATTTCTGGCACAGGAAGAGAACTAACATTTACTGAACACTTGCCAGGCTCCATGGTGCTTTCCATGTCCCTTCACTTAAAAAAAATCAAAGTGACAAGAGTCCAGGACACAAAGCCCTGTCATCCTCTGTCTCTTCCCGAGTCAGGCTCCAGCTTATTAGTGACCAAGCCCCATCCACATGGTCCCCACACTATGTGGCCCTCTTTTAGGCTTCTCCTTCAACACACTGCCTGGTCACCCTCCCCTTCCCTTGCCTCTGTGCAAACAGCAATGCAACCACCTCATGGGACACAGTGCTGACCACACCATCCCTCTGCTCAAGATCTTCTACAGTCCCCCTTTTACTCCAAACCAACCATGCCTTTGCCTGGCACTGGATGCCTGCCATAATCTGGCTGTGACATACATTCCAACTTACTATCCACTGCTTTCTGCAAGCCTGCCAAACCACAAGTCCATTTCCAGAAGCCACGCTGCCCTTTCCAAGACTTTGCTTACATAGTTCCATCTTACGTGCCTTTTCCTCCCATTTCTTCAGACCTAATTCCTCTTCCTTTTCAAGGCCCACTACAATCATGGCATCTTCAACAAGATGCCTTTGCCTCCCCGCTTCACCCCCACAGAGAGTGACTTTGTCCTCCTGCAAACTCCAGCTTCATTCATGTAATCCTCCTAAGGCACTATGTAATTGTGTTCTCAATGAGACTAGATGATTTTTAGGAGGAGGGGCTGAAGAGGCTTTATCTCTCCAGCCTCCACTGCACCTAATACATTTCTTTTTACTGAAATGAAATAGGTCAACACATACTTATGAACCAGTGTCTACTATGAACCAAGATACTAGCAAGTACTCAGCATATGATGATAAACAAAAAAAAGACATGGTTCCTACCCTCACAGGCTTCCTATTAATGATGAGACAAACTTTAATCAAACTTCAAATGAATGTACATTGAGCAACAGCTCTGTGCTATAGAAGAATCAGGGTTCCATGGAAGCACGGAGGAGCTGCAAGGTTAGCCAGAGGAAGGGAGGCTGGAATGAATCCAAAAGATGAATGGTGAGAAGGGTTGCAAAAATGCTTCAAGTCCTAGGGACAGCCTGTGCAAAGGCCCTGTGTGGGCTCTGAACAGATAGCACAGTGTGTCTGGTCACTCCACAGGAAGCAGGGGAAGGGTAAAGAAAGTGACAAGGACATCTCAATACATGTGTGAACAAGAACACAAGACCCTCACCAATTAGCAGATGTTTTTTAACCAATAAAACTAACCAACCTTAGATCTATAACAAAACATCAAATATAATTAAAAAATATTTCTCTCTCATTTGAAAAAGATTTCTTCCTTAGATATAAGTGCTATTCTCTATAACAGGTTAAAGTGAGTTTTCCTAGACAGATACAGAAAAGCACACATAAAAACCACATAATTGGCTTGGCACCCACAGTTCAGTAGGTAGGGTACCAGCCACATACATGGAGACTGGCAGGTCCGAGGCAGGTCCAAGCCTGGCCCGGGCCTGCTAAACAATGACAACTGCAACAAAAAAAAATAGCCGGGCGTTGTGGCAGGCACCTGTAGTCCCAGCTACTCAGGAGTCTGAGGCAAGAGAATCACTTAAGCCCAAGAGTTTGAGATTGCTGTGAGCTATGACACCACGGTACTCTACCAAGGATGACATAGTGAAACTACTCTGTCTTTAAAAAAAAAAACCCACATAATTCCATAAGTAATACAATGCTGTGTCATCCTTAAATTAGAAGCTGGCCAACTGACTGCACTGATGGTTAAAAGCAGAGGGTGACAACTGGCCACCCACTGCTGAGCATTGACCATAGGCGCTACACGCATTATCTGATCTCCACAGCACCTGGTGTGGTATGTACTGAGATCATTCCCATTTTATAGATAAGGCTACTGAAGCTCAGGGAGGTTAAATAAATGGCCTGGCATCACACAAACCATAAGCAATACAGTCAAGTTCTGAACCCAGACCAGTGGAACACTGGCTTGTGCCAGGATGCACCGTACTCCACAGCCTCAAAAACCAGCTAAAATGTCAGCACTTCTGGAATCTTAGTTACTTATTTGCCTTACCTTGTGGCTCTGAGGATTTAAGCCTCTGAACACTGACAATGCAAAAGAGATAAAAATCGTCTCTGAAGGAATGCAGTGGAACTTTCGGTGTCAGCTCCCTTCCTGTTCCAGGTCTCCTCCAAACACTCCACTTCTTCCTCTAATTTTTTAATAAAGAGAAGTTTTTCAGTTCATTGCAATACTTAATATCCTGAGAGAACAGGAATTGGAAACTGATGAATCTCCTTGGGCTACACCTCAGCCAAAGTCAACAGATCCCAAACCCCTCTCGCAGGCAGTCGCAGTTTAGAGAACATCTAACCGGAAAGGGGGGCGGGGGAGGGGGGTCGCAGATTACTGGAAAGCTCTAGCTGTGGTATTCCCAACTCCTGACAGACTTCTGAGTCTTGTCTGAGGGACAATATCACACTTTCACTGCCAACAAATCCTTCCCCATACTTTTTCTACTCCTTTCTCTCAAATCCTGACCGTAAGTAGCCAGGACACAGAATAAATAAGCAACGCTTACCTACTTGTGGATAAAGCTATCCACCTGCTTCAGGCCTACTCAGTCCTCCTGAGGATCAGCCACTTGGTCTAGGACAACAGCAAAATCTCATCATAGTAGGCGTAGAGGCCACAGAGCCCAAGCCCAAGCCTAAAGTCAGTGGGCCTCCAGTCTCTTGTTCTGCCTGATAACTCAAGACCTAGGTAATATGAGTGTGTTTAAGAACTGCAAAACTGACCCACACTCCCCTAAGTTCCTATGTTGAAGCCCTACTTCCCAGTACCTTGGAATGTGACTGTATTTGTAAATGGGGCCTTTAAAGAGGCAATTAAGGTAAAATGAGGTCTTATGGGTGGGCCCTAACCCATTATGCCTGGTGACCTTATAAAAAAAGGAGATTAGGACAAAGACACACACAGAGAAGAGACTATATGAAGATACTAGAAGAAGGCAGCCAAGCCAAGGAGAGAGGCACCAGAAGAAAGAAACCGCCCTGGTGACAACCTGATCTTGATTTCTAGCCTCCAGAATGGTAAGAAAATAAAGTTCTGTTGCTGGCTCGGCGCCTGTGGCTCAACGGGTAAGGTGCCAGCCATGTACACCTGAGCTGGCGGGTTCGAATCCAGCCCGGGCCTGCCAAACAACAATGACGGCTGCAACCAAAAAATGGCCGGGCATTGTGGTGGGTGCCTGTAGTCCCCGCTACTTGGGAGGCGGAGGCAGGAGACTCGCTTGAGCCCAGGAATTGGAGGTTGCTGTGAGCTGTGATGCCACAGCACTCTACCCAGGGTGACAGCTTGAGGCTCTGTCTCAAAAATAAAAAAAATAAAATAATAAAGTTCTGTTGCTTACACTACCCAGGCTGTGATACTTTGCTACAGCAGCCTCCTCAGACTAATACACGCACTATCCAGGTGGCTCCTGCCACCTAGTTCCCTGTCACCTGCTGAAGGGCACAACAGATTGCTTTCCCCTCAGAAGCAGTGGGCCATACAGCATGGCCACTGACCACAACAATCCTATGAGACAGGCCATTGCGTGTCCAAGGCAATGGAGGCCTGCCTGGCTTCCGCCTTTCAGGGACTGGGGCCCCAGGATAAAACTTTATGTTTGTGTTGTCAGTTACACAGAGGTAATAAACAGAATGTTTTCTTTTCAGAAATTAATAAAATTAAAGTATAGTCAAAACCCTCCATTCACAGGCCCAATATCAATACCTCTGCTTTAGACCAACCATGCTCCAGTGGGCTTTTCCTGTGTTAAACAGACACAGCAAATGTAGGGTCAGGATGTCGGCCCAAACAATCCTCATACTACAGGAAGGGAAAGGAAATACTGGAAAGAAAAGGCAGGAGAGATGAGAGCCTTTCACAAAACATCCTTTCTAAAAAATGTCATCCAGAGATGAGCACGTCAGCTCATCACAGTAGCCAGGTGATGAGTTCACAAGCTTATTTCAGGGGTGACCAGGAGGTTTTAGAGCCCTCTGATCAGGTAAGGAGTATGCAAGCCATGCAAGGTTCCTAGAGGCTGAGGGGTTTTAAGAATTACCTAAAGGCTAAGAAATAAGGAAAGGATATTTCAGTTGGATGCTGCTAAAGCTAAAGCAGGAGTGGCATGATCAGAATGGGCTCAAAGTCAGGTGCAATGCTGGGCACATAAGCATTGTAAGTAAAAAGTTAGCACTTATTAAGCAACGGCTGTGAACCAGGCATTGCACTAAGCACCTTTAGTATATCACTGAATCACTTCAACTTCACAATAACCAAAGGAGGTAGTCCTATTACAAACTGCATTTAAGAGATGACAATAAGGCCAGAATACAAAGGCACAATTTTCTCTTCACTTTGTTCACTAGCACATTCTTGGAGGCTAGAAGAGTGGCTGGCACAGAGTGGCATAGTAGGAATGCTATGTTTATCTGCTGAATTAATGAGAAAAGGAGACTACTTGTCAATGTCACATAAGGAGCAGGCCAGGGCTAGAACCATGATGCCAGGCTCCAGAGCCCACTCTCACAGCCTCCACTCTATGCCTACTGTGTAGAGCAGGGGTTCTCAACCTGTGGGTCACGACCCACAGGAACTGTATTAAAGGGCCGCGGCATTAGGAAGGTTGAGAACCACTGGTGTAGAGGAAGTTTACTAAAGAAACCAGAAAGAAATCACCTGGAGCCTGGACGACAACACATTTCACAGTGGCTGCATCTTTCGCTCTTCAGCACTGGCAATGTTAGTCTGCGCCCCGAGCACCAAGCAGTTGTACAGGGGACAGTACCTATATATGACGGGGAAAGGGGGCAGTCCGGGCAATGACCCAGCACACAATAGCCACAGATGCTCCTTTCCCTCAGTCCTGGGACTCTCCCTGGGGCCTCACACACACACGTGTACTGTCCCCAGTAACTCACTTTAATGTGGGACAGGGAGATGGCGGGAAAGTACTAGAAAAGGATAGATTTATTCATCTGCCTCTCTAGGAATATGTTGAAAAGAGCTGGTATAATCTACAACAGAACTTCCTAAATTGTGCTAAGTGTACGGCTTTGCGGTATATGAAATCATTTTAGGTGGCACATAGGCACTAGAATTTACATATTGATTTTTGTAGCTATTTTCTATTCTGAGAAAATTATACTGGTCCTTTATTAAACAAGGGGTGTCCTTTCTTTGTTAAAGAACAAGTACTCCCATTTAAGGAAAAATATGAGGTAAACAATAGGTGTTACACTGATGTGACAGAAAATCACGATGGAAGTGACTAAAGCTTGGGAAATACTGGTTTCCTGGGACTTTCACAAGTTCTATGTCAAATGTCCCCATTCCCACAGCTCACCCATCTACCCAGGTATGCGACAGCTTAAAGGGAAGAGAGTTCACAGAGATTAAGTTTTAAATTTTCTATCAAAATCTCTTAATAAATGACTACAAAAAAGAGAAAAAGAGATTGGGGGAGAAAGGAAGAAGGGCAGACACAAAAGGCATGTTTATAAAGAGATTATGAAGTTAACAACAGGGCTTGACCTGGGGCTGGAGTCCTGCCCTCTGCCTGGAGAGAGCCCTCACACAGAGCTCCCTTTGACAGCTAGCATCCTCAATTCCACACTCTTCTTTCTGCTATTGTTTCATGGCATAGTAGCTTGGCTCCCCATCTAAAGAATTGTACTGAAGTCTCTGGGACCTGTTCCAAAAACAACACACAATGAAGCCTTCTCTCTCTGATAAAGCCAGGGACCCCTCCCTCTGTGATCTGCCCCCCTGCCCCTTCCAGACAGAAGTAAAGTCCCATTTTAAGAAGAGTTCAGCCAGTCCAATGCTGCCTTCTCCTCACCTTCCCTGTCGGGATGATCAGGTTGCAGATCCACTGTGGGTCTGAGAGTGAGCTGTGCTCTAGGACAGAACCTATGGGTTTAGTCTGCTCCAGAGGAGAGATGAACACCTTAACTCCCAAACTCAGGGCCTCTTATCCAGGAGAAAAGGCTGAGAGGAAGGCGATGATAACACAATCGGCACCAAGCTGACGTAAGCTCCCTGAGAGCAGGAACTTACCTGGGTTCATGCTGCATCCCCGGGGCCTAATGCAATCCATGCCTGGTGCTTAGTAGATGCACAGTAAACTGGTGCTGAATCAGTGGATGGAGGGAGTTAGTAAAGAGATGGGCAGGGCTGGGACCAGTAAGTGAAGAGCATGCATGATTTGATTTGTGCTTGAGAACCAGTAACTGTGTAAGTAAAGAGACACCAAAGAATGCTTTGCCCCTTCACAGTCCTCCAGGTGGTAGCTTCACAGCAGACTTTTGACCCCTGAACCACCTAACTCATGTAATAGCATGGGGCAACAAACTGCAGACCACCTTGACTTTCTCTAGGACATGCTCAGACACCACGACTTTTGTATTTATCTCTACCATCTTGAATAAGAAAGAGCAAAGCAATTCTGGAAGTAATGACTTGCACCAACTGACCTAACCCCTCCTGCTAGAAAAGTTCAAAGTCCTTCACATCCTGGCTTCTCTATTCTCCTGCTTTCTTTGCCTATCTGCATTTTCTAATCATCCTACAATGAATATATTATAGATTACTCGAGCAATAAGAATGTCAAACAGAATGATAAAACACACAAAACCGTTTTAAAAAGACACCAAAATCACATATTTTATAGCTCTATTTCAACATTTCTACATTATAAAATTTAACACTGCCATTTCATGCAATTGCACTCAACCAAGTTCTTTGAAAAGCAAGCTGTAAATTTCTGATAAAAGTCAAAGCTGGTCATGCAGGCACTTATCTTATAAAAGGGGCGGCCATCTGATGGGCAAGGTGCCAGAGTATTAGGAAAGTACAAGGATACAAGCTTAATGAGCAATGTGCCATATATGGACAAAACATATGTTCTGAGTTCATCTGTGCTAAGAAAAGCTGCCCGGCATCCCTCCTCCAGTGGCAGAAACTTCTAGAGCAGCTGATAGGGGATAGGGTATGTTCCACTTCAGTGACAGAAGAGGTTTCTTTCCTCACAGGGCTGGTTTGCCCATCTTGGAGCTCAATCCTAGGCCCAAACACATGGGCCATGCTCTAATCGGTTCAGAGGGACCCTGGATTCTGCCCACAGAATCACTGTCAGGGTACTGCCTGCTCCACAACTTGATAACAAGGAATGCGGCTGGACTGGCAATCTAAACATCAAATACCCAGATCTAATTCTGGCCAGACCCTGCACACCTCACTTAGCTATTTCATACCTTGGTGATGACACATTATCAAAATGTAGCCATATCTCACAGGTTACTAAGGATAAACTAAGGCAAATGTGAAACGGCACAAAAGAAAAAAAAAAAAACAGAAGAGGAAAAAGAAGAAAAGAGAAGTTGAGAAATTATTTAAATATCACTCAGCAAGATGTGATACTAGTTTTATGAATGGGATTTCCCCACCTCAAACTACACTGAGTTTAACAAATAGAGTAGAGATTCAGAGCATCAGTCAGAACAACACTCCGCAAAAATACATTCTTTTTTTTTTTTTTGCAGTTTTTGGCCAGGGCCAGGTTTGAACCCACCACCTCCGGTACATGGGGCCGGTGCCCTACTCCTTTAAGCCACAGGCATCGCCCCCAAAATACATTCTTAAACTTAAAAATAAAAGAAAAACAGACATAACCAACCAATTTCTCCTTTTCTACCCATCTTCCTCACTAGGAATGACACAGCATTTAAGATACAGCCTGTAATAAGTGCATGAACATAGCAGGTAAAACGTCCCCAGTTCCCAAGGGCAGGAAAGGGGGACACCAAAAGCACATGGCCCGACACAATCCTGTCCCACAGACGCCTGTGAGCACCAGGGCAGGCGCCTACATCCCGTGGCTCAAGGGCCAGGGCTGCAGGCGGGTATGAACTTGCACATTCTGAGGATGTATCAACAAAAGGGATGAGGAGGGCAGCCAGGGCAAAGACTTCCCAAGGCTGAATCAATAGAGCCGTGTGTAGACAGAGGGGCAACAAATAGTGTGTTAGAGACACCCGAATGATGTGGGCTGCCTCAGACATGCTTTGCTGAGCTAGGCCCACGGAATCCATCCCCAGGCCCCTGTTCACACACAAGACCTCCACAGCATAGCTGAACCCCTAGTGTGTACCTCTGAGAATGAGATTTGGGGTAGAAACTATTGACCTGAGAGGCTCAGAGTTTGAAAAGAACAGGTTAGGTTTGAATCCTGGCTCAGCCCCTTGCTGGCAGTGAGCTTTCATCCAGTGGCAATTTAAGTAAGCAAGCTACTAAACACTCCTGATGCTAAATTACTTCACACAAAAATCCAATCATCTGTACCTATCTAACAATTGTTGCTGGGGTTGAATTACATGGTGCCTGAGTGCACTGAGTACAGTGTTGGCTCAATGCACTTCACTGCTATTAATTTCATGTATACCATCATCAATATTGTCATTATTAATTGCAGAAAATGGCTATTGTCATTATTAATTACAGAAAAATTCCACTCCCTAGCCCCAAGCTAGAGAACAGGCACTCCAGAGCAAGCCTGAGGGCTGCTTTCACGCTTATGATCCAGTACTGCTATTCTATCCCAAAGCCCTCACCACCTTACCCTTAAAGTCTGCAGAGCCTCCAGCCTCAGCAGAATATCCAAAGAAAACAACTGCTTATTCTGAACAGAATTAACTGTGGGTCAGCCCCTAACGTACATAAGAAATCCAACCTGAGCTTGGATCTGAGTCTGTGTACTACCAAAGAAACTGAAGAGGACCTGTGCCCATCGACTGCATATATTTAGAGTCAGACATTTACATCATGGGGATTCCTTCTTGGGATTTTCCTTTCTTGGTGCCTCTAATCTTTTCATTTTGGTCTCATCCAGGCATCACTCTAGATGCCGACACTCCACAATATAAGAGAATGAGAAAGAAGGCAAAACACAAAGATGCCAAGCGATGCCATCCCAAAACCGTCTCCGGAGCAGTGGTCCCCAGATTTGGGGATTTCAACAACCAACTTAAACTAAATACACACACTCTTGGTTGCCAATAATTTATTATGCCATGTATAACCATTTAAAAAAAAGATATTACCATCATCACTGAATTTAAAAAAAAAAAAAAAGAGTCTTGATTACTCCAAAATAGTAAGATAAGGCCAGGCTTTGTAGCTCATGCCTGTAATCCCAGCACTCTGGGAGGCCAAGGCAGGTGGATTGCTCAAACTCAGATGTTCGAGACCAGCCTAAGCAAGAGAAAGATCCTGTCTCTAAAAATAGCCAGACATTATGGCAGGTGCCTGTGGTCCCAGCTATTTGGGAGTCTGAAGCAAGAGGATCACTTGAGCCCAAGAACTTGTAGTTGCTGTGGCTATGATGCCAAGAGCCCAGAGTCAGACTCTATCTCAAAAAAAAAAAAAGTACGCTAGACCAAGTCCTAGAATAAGATATGGATTTCTGCATGAAACAAATTTACCTTTATAGAAAAGTCATTATATTATATTGTCCATGTTTTTTTTTTAAAGAAAAATGTGAGACTGATTTCTCACATTGGGGAACTGATGCTCTAGAAGGGGACACTGCTACTTTCCTATTAAAGACTATTGACACTGCAAGATTATAAAATGACACTCCAATTCCTGTGTTCAAAAACAGCAATGGAAAGAAAAGCCTTTTGCCCACCCTGCCGAAGAAGCAACATTAGCCTTCTTAGACATTAGGGCCATCAGGATTTTCCTACCTAACTCCAGATCCCCTTCTAACTCTCCCAGTTTAAAATCCCTCTGGCTCACCTTTCTGGGTCCTGGAACTTCACTCTAGGTCACTGAGTGGCTAGTCCAAACCTCAGTCCCACTTTTGAGGAGTCATGCAAACCCACTTTTCTCTCTTCCTCCACAAAAACCTGCTCAATTTAAACATAAACTTACCCCTGACTCAGCAATTCCACTCCTAGTTACCTACCCAAGAAAACTGAAAACATAGCCACACAATAACTCATAGAGAAGGTTCATAGTAGCAATATACCTAAGAGCCAAAAAGTAGAAATGATCTAGATGTCTATACACTAGAGAATAAAAAAAAAAAAAAACATGGTACACATCCAAAAAAGGAATACTACAACGCAATCAAAAGGAATGAACTAGTAATACATGCTACGATATGGATGAACCTAAAATCCATGCTAAATGAAAGAAGCCAGACACAAAAGACCACACATTGCATGATTCCATTTATGTGTAGAATGCCCAGAAATGGCCAACACACAAAACTGCACATAAGCAGCTATCTGCTGGTGAAAGCAGGATTGACTACAATTAGGCAAGAGGGAAACTTTTTATAATAAAAGGGTTTTTTTCATCTGTTCAGAACTATGCTTAATAATATGATTGGCAGAATTTAGTAAGTTTCCACTCCCTGAGTAACCCTATGAGTGAGTGAATGAATGAATGAAAACTAGTTTCCCAGAAGCCTCTCTGGCAAGCCTTAACTAGGTCCACGAATTTCATTCACCAGTCACCCCCAGCAAATTTTATGTAATGGTTACATAATAGTAAGTATATGGGTATACACACACACACACACACACACATATAAAAAACATAGTCTAGTTCTTTGGATTAGGTCAAAGTATATAAATTATAGGTCAAAATGGTTAAATATTGGCATCTTCATATGATTCAACCTATACATGTAATATCTGCTAAGGAGACAAGATAAAACAGCTACTTTTAGATCAGACTGACTTTATGTAGCTATAGGCTACATCGCATAGTCTAAGCTTCAGTTTCCTCATGTGAAAAAGGGGAATAGTAATAAAATTTTGCTCACAGGGCTACTGTAAGGATCAGAGGAAATCACTGAAGGAAAGCACCTATCAGTCTCATACCAAATCCCAAAGGAGTATTCTGAAAATACATGCTGCTCCTCTCTCTCTATGAAACTAGACATTCGCTGGTTGTCAAGGACCAGGCCTTTTATCCCTCTGTGTTAATGTGTTTCTTTTCATGTGTCCCCTTGGCAGGCAGACCTGGGATGTTCACTGCTGCACTCCCCTGCAGACGAGGCTTCTCATTGGCTTCTGAGGCCTAAGACCTCGTCCCTGGATGCCACCAGTCCCTGCCTGTGGACCACTGACTTCTCCGAGGTGAACTGCTGCCCAAGCTGCAGGAGGATTCTTACGATTCCATTCCCAACATCCTCCTCACCGTAAGTTAGGCAAAACAACAAAGTACAGGGAAGTGTCATCAGACAGATTTCCTTCTGGCTTATTTCTCAACAAAAATGTTTGGCTGCTATGCAATGAGTGCTATAATAGTTGAGGGGACTATTCTTGAAAGACCAGGTTTCTACTGGCAACAACAAAGGACAAGAGCAATGGGGTAGGTCCTAATAGGATCATGTCCCTAAACTCTATTTGAGATTCCTCAATTCATTTAAAGTGATCAAAAAGGTAGCCAAAAGATTACAAACATTCGATTTGGGTTGCCAGATTTCACAAATAAAAACACAAAATAGTCAAAGTTAAGGTAAACAATGAACATATTGAATATAACTACACTAGTATATCCTGATATACCTATACTGAAAAATCCCAACCACTTATCTGAGATCCAAATTCAACTGGGTATCCTATATTTTATCTGGAAACCCTAGATTTAATCTGTACCTCCAAACACTAGTTTATTTCCCAAACATAAGAAAATGCACTTTCAATTCAATTAACTGTTCTTTAACCACAAAAAAGTATTCAGACCAGAAACATAAATTTCTAGACTTTTGTGAGTCTGGGTACAAGGCTCTATAACACCATACTCGAGTGCTTTATATGGTCTAGCAGCTCACTGAATCCTGGAATTAACCCTATCTGGTAAGCCCAAGGCCATTTTCCCTATTTTATAGGTAAGGAAATTAAGGCTCAAAAAAGGTAAAACCAAATTCAATTTTGGGCCTCCCAATTTGAACAAAAAAATAATGGCTAATGCCCTCTCATCAGGATACCACACTTAGTCTACCGTCTACTCCAGTGTCCTTGAGCTAATCCATAATCTCCAATGTCCTAGTATGTGCATATATCTCAATAAAGTTGTTAGAATTTCTTTTCCAAGGCCTACTTCATCAGTAAACTGAGAAACTTCAATTTACGAAACACTCCAGAGCCACTTCAGCTGATGATTATAATTATAGTTAGTCCTCACTTAACATCCTTGATAGGTTCTTGGAAAATGCAACTTTAAAGGAAATGATATATAATGAAACCAACGTATTTTTTGCTCATGAATGTAAAAATGAAACTATATTGAATGAAATGACGTTATTCAAGGACCTGCTGCACATTATGTCACTTAAATTTGCAGTTTGTGAGGACTTACTGTGCTTTCTCTCTCTCCCATCCCAGATCTCAGCAAATTTACTTCTTACAGACCTTTTCACTAAAATTAAGGACCAGAGAAACAAAAGAGACCAAACTTTAAACAAATTAAACCCTGCTAATTGGATACAGCTCTGTTAAAGGATCCTGGGGGTGGGGGGGAAAGGCTAGAATCAAAATGAAATCTGAAAAATGTCAAATTCAACGCATCTGTTTATAGCCTTCATCACCAAGGGTAATAGAGCTGAGCTACAATCGACAAAACTGTAAAAAGAAAATTATCTGGACATTGTTGTAAACAAATACCTCATTCATATAGAAAGTACCACAGAGTAGTTTTTCTCATCTCAACTCTCATAGCCCCTGGAGCTGCCAGGGATTTAAGAGGGAACAGATCCTCTCTGATGTTCTTCTTTCTGTCCAGTTTTTATCCTCTCTCCACGAGGTTACTAAATCTGACCTATACCCCTCTACTCTCAGCAGACAGAAGACAATTACTTATATGGATACTCAGACCAAAGACTGGCATTTTAGATAGCACCAATGGCACGGATTTAAATTCATTTTTTAAAAAATGCAATGTTTTCTGTGGCTCAAGTGGCTAAGGCACCAGCCACATACACCTGAACTGGCGGGTTCAAATCCAGCCTGGGCCCGCCAAACAACAATGACGGCTGCAACCAAAAAATGGCCAGGCGTTGTGGCAGGCGCCTGTAGTCCCAGATACTTGGGAGGCGGAGGTAGGAGACTCACTTGAGCCCAGGAGTTGGAGGTTGCTGTGAGCTGTGATACCACAGCACTCTATGCAGGGTGAGAGCTTGAGGCTCTGTCTCAAAAAAATAAAATAAAATAAAATTCAATGTTTTCCTAAAGGATATGGGCTTCTCTAACTACAAGAGTTTAAGACAAGGCATTTTCATCCTTGTTCCTTGCAAAGAAAATGGTTGGGTACAGCAACATTCTTCAAACACAAGAGTAGTCAAAGGCGGGAGGATTCTTCACCATATTTGCCTTTGGAAGGCAATCCATCTCCTTGGTAACAGTTCTAAAAAAGAAAAAAAAAAAAAAAACCTCTACTAAATCTTACACCTTAGCATAGCAGGCAGCCTAGAAAATGAGCCTGTGATTCAGGCAAGGTACCCACTCCTTTTTCTCAAAAGGATGATTAGAGTTTTTGGTACTGTTTGTTTTTATCAAAAAAGGGACATCCAATATCTTTCCAAAGATGGATATCTTTCCATGGATTTCTCATCTAAAAACTGGAGATGGTGGCAAAAGTGACAGTACACCTAATAAAGTTGTTTTGAGGATTGAATGAGAGCCCACACAGGATTTACAGGTCTGGCACAAAGGGCAGCATTAATCTCTATTCACTATGCCTCTCATTCTAATTCTACTCCAGGGCAGCACTAGTAGCACAGATGTTAAGCTGGAGATGACAGGAGACAAGAGCTGGACCATGTGAAGACACAATGTAAAAAGCTCTACAGAAATTCCACAGCTCAAATCCAGAGGAGAGAACCAAAGTTATGCCCAGAAAACAATTTTTAAAAGAAACCAAAAGTAATCAGACCTATGCCCCAACCAACTAAACCACACAGCCACAGTCAAGCAATTAAAGAAGACTCAAGAACAGGAAATGGCACCTGCAATGAACTGGTGACTGAATCTTACAAAGAAACATTCACACTTCTGCCCAGAGTCTCATCTGTGACCCAAAGTTCCCCATCAGGGAGGCTCAGGAGCCATATGATGTGGAGGTTTGGGCACTTTCTTAGACTGGAACAAGAAATGAACTTGGCATCATTTTGCTTTCTCTCTGCCACAGCCTCCGCTTTTCCTCCACCCTGATGCTAAGACCTTCCAGCTCAAACGCAGATGCCTTACAGATAGGGAGTTCAAATCACACGGGGGTACACAAGAATACACTGCCACGTTCACAACCCAGTTACGGAAATTAACAAACTAATACCACAAGCGGGTCTGTTAACAAAGCACAGATAATGGAATTAGAGCAGAAAAAGAGCTTGGCCTTCTGGTAGTAGTTTAATGGAAGAAAGCTAGAAAAGAAAAAGACAGAGAAAACTGCAATGTGTCGCTGAAAAACAGAGGTGAATAAGCTACCATGTGTTTCTATAGCCCATCTCTATGCCCCAGCTGTTAAGCTAGGACAAATTGTGATCCTCACTCTGAATTTCTTATAGTTACTTATTTTGTCATGCCAGACAACAGGAAAGTAAGTATGGTTCCCTCAAAGCCTGCATTGGAGGATAACAAAATACTACCTTGAGATTTGTCCCAACGGGTCAACTTCTCCTGTTTAACCTGTATGTCCCGCTACATCAGGCTGTGAAGCTAATTACCCATTGTTATTGTCTGAATGTCCCCTCCAAAATCAAGTGGAAATTTAGTTGCCATTTTAACTGTGTAAGACAGTTCTCAACCTGTGTGTCACAACCCCCTTTATAACAACGAAATTGCAGCATTAGGAAGGTTGAGAAGGGTAAGAAGTGGGATCTTTAAGAGGTGATTAGGCCATTAATGCTGTCATAAGGGATTAATGTAGGAATGGGTTCATTATCAGAGGCATGGGTTCCTTGTAAAAGGATGAGTTTGGGGGTGAGGGGCCTCTCTTTCACCCTCTCTTTGCCCTTCTAACACAGGATGACATAACAAGAAAGCCCTCACCAGATGCTGCCCCTTCAATCTTAAGACTTTCCAGACTCCAGAACCATGAGCCAATAAATTTCTGTTCATTTTAAATGACCCAGTTAATGATATGCTGTTATAGCAGCATGAAACAAACAAAGATGCATGCCATTCCCTATAGCTCAAATAATAAATCCTGGTGGGGAACTCACAGGCACAGATACCCTCAGCCTCAAAGCTTTGCACCATCAGGATGGCTGAAAGTGAACCATAGTAGTCACTCCTGACAGTATCCACTGCTTAAGCGTGGACGCTTGCAGCATTATTTCACAATACAGTAAGAGTAAACACAGGAAAGGTGACCAAAGGAGTGAGGTCTGCCAGGTTTGATGCAGAACATATTCAGGGTATACATATCTCTTCCAGGCACACTAGTTCAAGAAATAGTGTCTCCTACACAGGGCTGTGCCCAGGAAGCTACCAAATGGCTGCTAGGGCTTCAAGAATACACCTCAAACGCCAGAGCTGCAGGGCCTGGTGGTGAAGAGGCTTCAGGTTGCAGTCATACCTGGATCCTTTTCTCAGCTCAGCCATACGTTCTCCAGCTCTGAACTAGTCAATTCCTTCCTTTGGGGTATACTTTCTGCATTTATAAAATTATAAGGATAATAGAAAAAGAAGAAGCATGGGGGAAAGAGGGAGGGTCAGAATGACTGTTCACCAAGTGCATACACATAAACAAACAGCAGCCTCAGAACCCAGCTTTAGATGACACGATAAGTCCCCAGAGGAAACTCTATATTCTTCCTCTTCCTCCTATATACCATCAAGTGCCCTTTCACCATCACCACCCCTCCAGGCAGAGCGCCTTTTGAAAGACAAGTCTTGAGCAATCTACAACTTCCTAAAATGCTACTCAGTGTTCTCCTTGAGAGCACAAATGGAGCACAATATCCAGCAACGCCCTGTTTCCCTGCTGCTGACCGCAGCAGTATACCAAAGGGTCCTGGCAATGACCAATCGGTCGCCAGACTGGGAACCAGGTAGCGCCCAGAGACAGTGGTACTTGAGCTGAGCTTTAAAGGAGAGGAGTTAGGTGCAGGGAGGAGCAGCAGTGCTGTATCAGGGGAACTGCGTAGGCAAGGCCCTGTGATGGAGGCGCATGAGCAACAAAGGAGCAGGAAAGGGCCAAGCAGCTGGAAGATACCGAGCTGGTGCAACAGAGTGAGAGACTAGGGAGGCACAGGGGCCACGCCATAACAGCAGAGTACTTCTAAGAGCAATGGAGGCCCCTCAAGGGTTTTTAGCAGTAAAGTGACATACCTAATCAGATTTTCATTTTGAAAATACCTAGATAATCAATGAGTCCAGGTGGTGAACACCAGTAACCACTAAGTGGGACAACTGTCTGAGACGTCAGAAGGAGAAAGGCTGGGTCAGAGAGGAAAGGAGGAAGGGCCAATGAGGGAAACTTGGCCTAGCACATGCAACTCAGCAGCCTTGACATTGACCACAGCTTAAAAAATGCAGACTCTCAAGCCCAACTTGCCTTCCAACCTGCCTTCCCAGGCAACTTAGATGCACATTAAAATTTGAAGGCACACTACAAAAATAAATAAATAAATAAAAGCACACTACAGTCTGGATGCACATTACAGTGGCTCATACCTGTAATCCCAGAACTTTGGGAGGCTGAGGCAGGAGGATCACTTGAGGCCAGAAACTAGAGATCAACCTGAGCAACATAGTAGGACCCCTTTTCAACATAAAAATTAAAGAGAGGGAGTGGTACACACCGGTAGTCTCAGCTAGTCATTGTGGCTAAGATCACTTAAGAACAAGGATCACTTGAGCCCAGGAGTTTGAGGCTGCAGTGAGCTATGATCATGCCACTGTGCTATAGCCCAAAGAAAAAAGCAAAAACCTGTCTTAAAAAAAAAAAAAAGTTTAAAAAGCACTGCTCCAACACAGAGTAGGAACTAGTCTTTTGAGCTCATCAATCATACCACTAAAGTCTTCTATTTTCAAACCTGATTTTAAACAGAGTCTGTAATAAAGGTGCAAAACTCAAATTCCTGCCTTCAAATTTAAGTAGAATGGAATCACAGACAAGGCTTGCAGTGAGAGACTCCCTTCCTACACCAGCCAGGAAGGGAAAATGAGCATCCACCTGCTCTTTGATCTTGCCCAGTCTACACAATATAAGCAACCACACAGGGTGCACACAGACAGCTACTGTGCAAAGAAGCATCTTTTGTCCATCCCTCATCCCTTATCTCCTAAGGCAGCAGTTCTCAACCTGTCGCGACCCACAGGAACTTTATTAAAGGGCCACAGCATTAGGAAGGTTGAGAACCATTGTCCTAAGCAGAGTCCAAGTCCCTACCAAAGCTTCCAGAAGCATCCATGAGTTAGCCACCTATGAGGGACAGCCTCTCAACACTCAACACCAGTATTCACCTTGTTACCCACTTGAACAATGAACAAAGCCATTTGAAACATTCATCAATCTTGCAGATCACAATTCTTTTTAATTATAAAAACACTGTTGATTCTATCACTGTTTTCTGAGACACCTAAAATAAACCTTTAATCATTACGTATCCCAGCTTTTTCCCATTTACAAAACAGAAACCTTTGCATTTATCTCTCCACCACCACCACCACTGAGGTTGCCAGAGATTAGGGAAATGATGTTTGCAATGCTCTTTGAGGAATATCTGAACTAGTTAGTTCATAAAGCTTTGATTATGTCACTATATGACATATAAACTTACAGTAGCCTCCCAGCATGCACTGCATAAAGAAGATTCACTGTGGCGCCCACACCTTTCACAGTTTAACACCAATAACCTTCACATTTCTACTGTACAGGTACTTTGGCTAAACCAGACTCATCACAGTTCCTTGACTCTATACTTTAGCTACTGAGCTTCCCAGTAGAAATGGAACACGGCTGTAGGTCCCTCCCTACCTCGGAACCTGCCATGTGTTACAACCTAAAGAACCACCAGGCACTGACCAAACCGAGAAGGATGGGGGACGTACCAGGTACACCAGCTAGAAGGAACACAAACGGAAAATGGACTGAAGCTGGGAAACCTATCATCCACTATTTATGAGAAACCAAAACTGAATCAGGAGGAGGAGAGCGCAGGGCAAGGACATGTGGGCAATGTAAGGCTAGAAGAGCCAGCAGGGGCCAGAGTCCACAGGGCTCAGAAAGCCGTCAGGATGGCTGGACTTTATACTAAAAGTGCTAGTGGAAATGTTCTTGAAAGCAACCATATTGTAATACTTGAGAACTGTTTTAGTAAAGGCAGAAGGCACCTCCAAAGGCTTTCACTAAAACTCTCTTTCAGTTCACTTTGCCCACCAATGAAATTCAAACTGTTTTCAGGAAATATCTGTGGGAACTTTAATAGCAGTACATCATCTCTTTTAACCAGAGATTATAATCACAGAACTATAGACCTAGTAGGAACTTTGGCAATCATGTACTCTAACCCCTTACTTTAAGGATAAGAGAACTACGGTCCTGAGAGATTAAATGATTTGCTCAAAAACAGAGGCAATTTGTGGCAAGTCAATATTCAAACCCAAGCCTTATGTCTTCCTAGGCCAGAAAAAACAGGATATAGTAAACATTCCAATATAAGAATCAGAGCATTCATTCATTCATTCAACAAATATTTATCTATGTATCAGATGCCATACTAAGCACTGATAATACAGAAATGAACAACAAAGACAAACTTCCTTGGCTTGTGGAGTTTTCATTCTAGTAGGGAGAGACAACCAAAAATAATAAGCAAAAACACCATAATAAATAAATTACATAGCATATTAGAACAATATAAGTATTACAGAAAAAAGTTAGCAGAGAACTGGTATGTGGGAGGCTGTCAGGGCAGATCTTACTAGGAAAACAACACTTGAGAAAGACTTAAGGAATAGTGCTTGCAGGATCTGAAGGGTTTTGGTCATATGACTTCTCCCCATTCTACCATAATTCACCAGTACAACATGGCAGGTATCTGTACAACTAAGGACACAACAATCAAAGCAAACACCACACCTTCAGAATGGGAAAATATTCAGATATTTGCATATTACAAATCAGACAAAGATAAGAGATATACTTGATAATTAGAATATATAAAGAACTCAAATTAATCAACAAAAAAAGACCAAACAATCCCATCTATCACTGGGCAAGAGACATGAATAGAACTTTCCCTGAGGAAGACAGACAAAAGGCTAACAAGCATATGAAAAAATGCTCATTGTCCCTAATCATCAGAGAAATGCAAATCAAAACCACCCTGAGATACCACCTAACCCTTGTAAAATCAGCCCACATTACAAAATTCCAAAGTTGCAGATGCCGGCATGAATATGGAGAGAAGGAAACACTTTTAAACTGTTCGTGAGACTATAAACTAATGCAACCTCTATGGAAAGAAGTATGGAGAATCCTCGAAGAACTCAAACTAGATCTCCAATTTGACCTCACAATCCCCCTAGTAGGCATCTACCTGGAAGAAAAAAATAATAATTTTATCATAAGGACATATGCACTAGATTGTTTGGCACAGCTCAATTTATAATCACCAAGACGTGGAAACAAACTAAATGCTCATCAACTCAGGAATGGATTAACAAACTGTGGTATATGCATACTGTGGAATATTATTTGGTCATAAAAAAGATGGTGACTCCACATCTTTTGTATTAACCTGGAAGGAGTTGAAACACATTCTTCTCAGTAAAGTATCACAGGAATGGAAAAGCAAATATTAGTACTCAATACTAATATGAAGCAGTAGATGATCTAATTCACACCCACATAGGATGAAAACTCATTTCAATGCAAGTTGGGTAGAGGGGGAATGGGGGAAGGGGGGTGTGGGGTGCTCCCACTGAATGGGTATCTTTGGGAGTACAATGAATGGGTGCAATGTAGGGGTGTATGTATCTTTGGGGTCCAAGATATAACCACAGAGAGGCTCTACCCAACAAAGTCAAATTATTTGAATTTGTTACATTAACCTGAAATTTAAAAAAAAATAAAGTTAAAAAATTATATAGATAAAATAGAAAAAAGAAATAAAAATTAAAATAGAAATAAAAACAAAGTGGTAGAAAATAGGGTTGAGATTCTGGGGAGAAAATCGGCCCCTTTTCCATAATGCCTATCTACCAAGTTCAACAACAACAAAAAAATCCACAATTCTAACTTTTTTTTTTTTGCAGTTTTTGGCCGGAGCTGGGTTTGAACCCACCACCTCCAGCCACATTTTCTCTTTTAAAACAAGAAAAAAATCTCCTTCTGGTTTTAGTAAGAGGCCTTGATAGGCTGATAAATTGGAATGTAATGAAAAAGTGGATAAGGAGGGAATTTCAGGCTGGAAGCAAAACAAGTACATATTCTGCATTTTGATAATGAACCAAGCCAATTTATTTTGGTTACTGCCAAATATGGATTAAAATGTGGGTCACTTCCTGAACATACCAGAAATGAAACTGAGATTGGCACCAAGTTCCCAAAACCTGATGAAAAGTTGCCCAGAATAGAGGAAAAGAGGGCATCAAAAGAGGAAGAACAATCATTACAAAGACTACTATGGCTTGGTCTCATCTTCCCCAGAGTTTGCCGTGTAGTGGTTAACGGTCAACATCGTAATTCCCAAGAGCTGATATTTTCTGGGCAATCCTCTCACTCCTGCAAGGTAGTACTTTCATCAGTCTTACCACACAGATCAGAAATCTGAGGCTACTGAATCTCTGAGAGATTAAAATGCCCAAGTCATATAGACAGGACTAGAACCCACATCCATCTGCCTCGAAAACCCATTCTGGGGCTAGGCTAGCTTTGGCCCTTATCCTGTTTTTGCATAACCTGTCAGTTACAAATGGTTTTTATAAGATTACATTGTTTAAATACAAAAAAAGGAATATGTGACCAGCGACCCTACATAGTGCACAAAGCCTTCAAGATCTGGCCCTTTACAGAAAACATTTGCCAATGCTTATAGTCTAATCCATTATACTAGCCATCAGAAGATTCAAAACAAGTTCTACTGGATGTATTTTGTTTCCCAAACTGCAAATATCATAAGGACAAACAGGCTCTGCAAATTAAAGAACAAACTTTCATGCTGGCCAGGCTATAAGGCAGCCAGTCATTGGCTGGGGTGTCACAGAACTCTGTTGCATTACTTCATAGTTCTCACGCAGCATTTTCTTTGCATGTTTTACAATGTATCCCAGCAGGGGCAATCTCCTCTCCCCCTCCTATCTGCCTGACATCCTTGTCCCCTGCTCCTCCGGCACTTGGCTCCCAAACACAATTGTTAGGCTGCTCACAGTCTGTCCAATCCTGGTAGGATACTTCAGAACTATCTCATTTCTCCCCCTCAAGTCTGAATTTCCAAGGTTACTTTATTAAATCACAGTTTGATAGCTCAAATTATCTTATCCCATTGTGGGTGAGAACCATGATACTTGCAGGAGGTAGAGCCCTTTCTCTTTCCTGGATGACCTTGCTCAATTTACTTAGGCCAGCAGGGAGGAATTTTGTTATCTAGGCTGCTACCCACCCCTGACTCCCATTCTTCTGTATTTATAGAATATTTCTCTGGGAAACTATCCCTCCCTCACTTTCAGATCATGTATTTCATATGTGGTCAACTCCACTCTGGGCTTAAGCCAGCTACAGGAATTATCCCAAGGATGAGCACGTGATTCAACAAAGAGCAAATAAAAATCACGCTCAGGGCTTCCATTCAAACGCCTGGTCACAAGTCATCTTACCAAAGTGAGGGAAGAGGCTGTCTGAGAGTGGCACCAACCTAGAGGTAAGAGGAGCTGAGAGGTACAGAGACCAGTGTCAACGGAAGCCATGGGACTGACCCAGCCAGATCTGAAGTCAGAACATCTCTGGCCTTTCCAGCTACATATCACAACAAATTCCATTTTTGTTTAAGATATTTGTTATTGAGGCTTCTCTCCTCAACCATGGAAAGTACCCCATGTCGTACCGACAGAACAGAAGCATCACACGTTTAAACGAGCCTTATTAAAACCAACTGAGGGATAAGACAAGAACTGCCTTCAGCATCAGCAAAGCCCCTCCTTTGTCCATGCTAAGACCAAAAGAAGGTCATTTCTCTTCTTCCCATGTCTTCCGAGAACATAGGTTCCCAAAGAGATTTCAGCATATTCAAATTTAACAAAAAAGTTATGCGATTAGAGTTGGAAAGAGGGAGACTAAAACACTATGGTTCTTAAATCAATATCTCAAATTAATATATTTTATCTCTCCCACCCAAAACTATGGGGAGAGAAAACAGAAAAGAAAAAAAAAAGGCAAGAGGGGATATAACAATCGGTGGGCAAATTCTCCTGCTTCTGTTAGGTTCAGGGTGGCTTGGCAACTAGTCTTCCCAGTGGATAAGCAGAGGAATGAATGTCAGACCTCCAGGTCATGCACCATGGCCTGTGTGTGGCCCCGAGACCTGAGGACAGGGGAAGGTTCGAGCCATTCTACAAAGCTGGCAGATTGCAGCCTATGGGGAACTTGATGTCTCAGGGGCTGCCCCAGGGCTTCCATCTGAGGCCAAAGTTCCTCTAAACCTTTCTGCCTTCAATGAACACCAGCTACAGCTATTCCCCAAAAGAGATTAAAAAGTGTTTCAAAAACAGTTTGATAGGAAAACAGGGGAAAGGTTCTGAATACAGAAAGAACTTGAATTTTATTATTTACTAAGCTACTAGAAATCAGTAGAATAAAAGGCACAATATGTGTCAGCAAAACACAGGACAGCTTGTGTTTCTGGTCCAGGATTTTCTTGAATCCTCCAACACTGCATTCCACAGCTACCTCCAAGGGCTGCTGCTCTGAAAGCACAGCCACAGTGCTCTCTGTCTCTAGGTCATGGGCTAGTTTCCAACTGAGGAATCAATGGGGACAGAGATTTCTGCATTTGGCAACACATTTTAGAGTAACTGTGGTACTAGATCCCTGCACAGTCAGTACCCTGGAGAAGGAGGAAAAGAATCTGGGTCAATAAGTCTCTAGTGCTTAGATGTCGCCAAACAGGGCATCTGTGTGTGCAGAAATAGAGAGAGGTGATATTGTTCCTCCTCTCCCTTCCCACTCCTAAATTAAATACCTAAGAATGGTGGTGTTCCATAAAAAAACAGAGACCAGAGCCAGATAGAGGGAGACTAAGACTGCCTCTTATGCTTAAATTATACTTAGCAAGGCTTGAGTCCTAAAAACTAAGAGGCTGTATGGGAAGCTGTCATGGGTTGCTGTTAAGACCCATTCATGGAACTGTCCAGATGAACTGATAATAATTCCTATTAAATGTCACAATAAGGTTTCAGAAAAAAATTGTGCGGAAACTATGCCCTGGGAGAATCTACTGAAAGAAGGAGGAACGTGGTCCCAACACAGAAACACTGTCAGCAAACATCAGAAGTATGGAGAGTTTCTCCTACTAAAGTAGGAGAAATTATTTTTTAATATTTGTCACTGAACATGAAAAGGGGAGCCTTTTATAATTGATTATGAAGTTTATGTAGTATGCCTTCCCATCTGTACTCCTGTAACTAAAATAATTTCTCCAAACTTAATACTACCTTTAAATGGGAGGGATAAGGAAGAGAATCTATCTCCTAACAGTGAAAAATTCTCTTTTTAAAGCAGTTTATACACATGAGCAAATAGCTGTGCCAATGTAAGAGTCACCTATGAGTCCATTTCTTCTAGGTATGAAGATTACAAAAGAAATCTGGGCCTGCTGCATGGTACAGATTTAAAAACATTAAAAAAAAAATTAGATTTATCTTCCTTTTCTCCTACCTGATAAAAGTAGGAAGAAAAGAGACCTAAGGGAGAGAAAGAGTAAACAATGGCAAAGGAGTGTGAAGAAAGATGGAGGCTGGTGACAGCACTGCCCTTTCAAACCCATTATTTCTTGGGCTGCTCCAAAGGTAGACTACATTACCATCCAATCTGAGCAGTTACATACGATCTTTCCAAAACAGAATGTGTAAAGCAAAGTGAATTCTAAGATGTTTGAACCATCAACACCTAGAGCTGCTTCCAGAATACCTAGTTAAGTGGCTGAGACAGGTTCTTTGAAGGATGATTTGACATTATTCATTCATCCAACACACAGTGGGGAGGTTAGAGTGTGAGAAGTACCGTAATGACTGTAAAATAAAGTCATGGGAGAAAGGGAAGAAGGAAGAGACAGCTACTCAAGACTTCAGATCAGGTGGTCAGGGGAGGGCTCTTTGAGAGAACCTTTGACTGAGACCTGAAGGATAAGAGCTGGCCACATGAAGATCCGTAGCAAAGGTATTCCAAAGGGACAGCAACATGGAAAGTGCTCAGTGTGTCGGAGGAATATGAACCCAGCAAAGTGCAAGCACAGTGGGGAAGGAGAATGGTCAGAGAGGCCATTGGTAAGGTAGACAAAAGTGTTACCACACAAGACCACGCAAACCATGTATAGGAGTTAAATTGCATTCTGAATGACATGCAAAGCCACTGCGAAATTTTGGATAAGAAAGACTTAATAAGGTTTATGTCTGTTAAAATATCAGTCTGCCTGCCATGTGGGAAATAGATTCTGTCTTACCAAGATCACTAAGATAGGTCATGATTCCAATGAGTTAAGAATGGCTCTGCCAACAAAACCAGAAAAAGCAATACAAAGGGTAAAAATATGATCCAGCACAGTCTTTCCCTCAACTGAGGGCTTAATATTTTCTTCTCTTTTTTATTTTTTGATTATTTACATATACATGTGTTTATTAGGTTTCCACTTTTTGCCTTCACAGAATTAAAAAGGCTTAAAATTTAATAACAATAACGATGTTTAAGATAAGGACTAGAAACAAAAACCTCGTAGAGAATGAATGAAGATAAATACATTCAGAAAAGAAATCAGATGATTTGCTGCATTAAAATATTAAGCAATAATAATAATGCAAAGAAAGTAACATTCACATTGTCAGATAAGAGTATGTCTATTATAGAATGCTTTGACTCTGAGGTTCAGTATGGAGTCATCAGTTAACTTCTTATATTTTTTTCCCAAAGTCTCAAAAAATAGACAACTAATATGTATAAATATAAGTAAAAGATAATTTCAAAAAATAGATCATGCTAAATCTTATAGACAACAGAAAAAGAAGAAATAGTTCAAAGTCATTCTACTTAATCTGGATACACCTGATATTAAAATTAGAGAAAATATGTTATTATAAAGGGGAAATTACAAACATATTTCACTTGTAAATAAGGATGCAATATCCTAAACAACATATTAACAAGTTGAAATAAGAGGCTTAATATTTTCAACAACCATGGTCACAAAGTGTAGGCCCAGAATGTAAGGTCATTCAGCTCCTCAAAGAAGTGTTCTCCTTCTACATAATCCATCGCTGCCTCAACCCTCTACCACCCATCCCACCCATCATTCTCAGTGCTCTTTTATTTCTGCCATGGTCCTTCTCACTAACTGAAAATATAATGGTAATTTGGTTACTTGCTTACTTTGTCTCCCCACTAAAATATAAGCTGCACAAGGCTGGAATTTTATCTCATTCAGAGCTATCCACTTATCACCTACAACAATGTCTAGTACACAGTTGGAGTGCAATAAACTATTGTTGATTGGGTTAATGAAGACCCTACCTTTACCTCTACTCAAAAACAAACAAACAAAAATATTCTGTCTGTCCCCAACTCTATATTCCTGTCTAGGGCAATTATCTTCCTATGTGGATTGTTGTAACTGAAATGCATTCAGAAATTCAGCCTACATAGGGAGACAGAAGAGTTCCCTGGTCTTAGATACATAAGCAGAGAGGTGTTCTCTTGTCCTGGATCCAATAATAACCCAGCCTAGATATGTATCAGAATGTCTTGTGCTGTTGTTTTCTGCAGAACTGCCCAAGTTTCAAGTCTTCCGAGAAGCTGAGATACAGGAGCATGTACTTGGGGTAGAATAGGGAAATAAAACTATTAGTACTGGAAACAGGGATAATTCATGACCAAAGGATAGAGATCAGTTCTCCTCTTAACACCAACAATTATCCCAAAGGCAATTTTTTGTTGAGTACTACAGCAGTCTAACTCAAGGGAGAATTCTTGAATATTCATCTCTGGGTAATGAGATAGGGCTGGCATAAGAGGAGCACTCATGAGATGTGTTACTTTTATGATTTTTGATAAGTTTGCTAAACAGTCCAGAAGAGGTTGCCAGATCTTGTGACTGGACATGTTTAAAACCAAGACTTAGGGGGTAAGTTCAATATAATAATGGCCAGATTATGAGATCCATCTAATTTCTAGAGATATTTCATAATTCCTAGTACAAAGTTTATCTACAGTGAAGAAGCCACATACTAAGAAATAGAGAGAGCACAGAGAAAATTTTTAAAATCCTACGCTATTACCATCTTACAAAAGGTGGAAATAATCAGTCATCAGAATAGCAGAAGATGCTATGACTTGCACCAAGGGCTTTGCATGCACTACCTCATTTAACCGTCACAATGCTCTCAAGTAAATACTAGTATTCCTGTTTAATAAATGAGAAAATAGATTTAAGGGGCTAGACTAAGATTACATAGTCAGCAGTATAAAAATGGTTAAATGCAAAAGGCTGGCATCAGACCAAAGTTCAAATCCTGATTCCAACCCTTTTTAGTTGTATGAGTTACTTAATCTCTCTATCCTTCAGTTCCCTAGTCCCTTATAGTTCCCTATAAATGAGGAGAGCAGTGGAACCTTCTGTTGAGAAGGTTCAATGGAATAAAGTTTGTAAAACACTTAACAAGAGCATTTAGTGCACAGTACACACTTAAATAGTGATAGATATTCTATTAGCGAGATCCCTTGTTATCTGCGGAAGATTGGTTCCAGGACTCCCCACAGATACTAAGACCTGAGGATCCTCAAGTCCCATACATAAAATGTCATAGTATTTGCACATACCCTATGTATGTACCCTATGTACTCCCATATACTTTAAATCATCTTTACATTATTTATAATACTTAATACAACATAAATGCTATGCAAACAGTTATTATACTGTATTTTTTAGAAACTAATGACAAGAAAAAAAATCTGACCATATACTTATCTTTTTCCCTCCTGAATATTCCTAATCCATGGTTGACTGAATCCCCAAATGCAGAATCCACAGATATGGAGAACCAACTATATTATTACTATAGTTCAAACAAATTTAACAGCATGCCTTCTGCATATAGAACTCTTCCTTCTGTGGTACTCTGAAGTCTTCTCTCTGTCCCCAAGGTTCTGCTCAACTAGCACCAAAAATAAAAAATAAAAACAAAAAATGAGGGGAAGGGAGAGAGCAAGCAGAGAGATGGGGGCTGGATCATAAAGATACAGAAAGCTACAAAAAACAGGCAGCACCTGTGGCTCAGTGGGCAGGGTGCCGGCCCCATATACCAAGGGTAGTGAGTTCAAACCCAGCCCCAGCCAAACTGCAACAAAAAATAGCTGGGCGTTCTGGCAGGTGCCTGTAGTCCCAGCTATTCGGGAGACTGAGGCAAGAGAATCGCCTAAGCCCAAGAGTTGGAGGTTGCTGTGAGCAACTAGGGGCGATAAAATAAGACCCTTTGTCTCTTTAAAAAAAAAAAAACGAGCAGCCCATGTAAACTTATTTTAAGGGGATAATACTGCCATGTTCATAAGGATATGAATTATGAATTGGTTAATAATCAGAAAAAAAAAGATGCAACTGTGCAAAAAGGTCATTAGTTGAGAGTCTTGACACAACAAACCTGGAATATTGTGTAGCCACCAACAGCCATCTTAGAAAGCAGTTAATGATATGTAAAAAAGGATCATGAGCTATCGAGTAGAAAAGGTTAAAAAAGCCAAAATGAGTATCTCTAATAAGCATTATTGGGTTATTTGCATTTTCTCCTTTCATCTGTAATTTCCAAATTTTCTCAAATGAACATGTATTACCTGTATAAACAGGGGGAAAAAATGCGAATTTTTCGACTGCTCAGTTTTTTTTAATGGCTAACCTCTGTGAACACAACGATTGAGGGGCAGATATATGCCTTGGAGGAAGGCAAAAGGTTCAGCCTGCCATTTTGTTGGGGGTTTTTTATTTCTGATTAATATGGGAGTACATACAATTAGGTTACATTGTTTGCATTTGTAAAATCCAAGATGTAGTTAAGTCCTTCACCTAGAGAGTGTGCCGTATACTCATGCACTATACCAATTAGGTAGGAACTTACTGAACCCCCTCCCCCTCTTCTTGAATTTAATTGTTTTTCTCCCATGTGGGCCTGTAGTTATTAGTCTACTAGTTCCAACTTAGCATTGAATACATGGGATGCTTGCTTTTCCATTCTTGAGATGCTTTACTCAGGAGAATGTTCTCCAAATCCTGTCAGGTAAATATAAAAGATGCAAAGTTGGTGGTGCCTGTGGCTCAAGGAGTAGGGCGCCAGTCCCATATGCCGGAGGTGGTGGGTTCAAACCCAGCCCTGGCCAAGAAAAAAAAAAAAAAATGCAAAGTCTTCATCTTTTATACAGCTGAAAAGTATTCCACAGCATACATATACCACAGTTTTTTAACTGTGGTTGATAGGCACTTGGGTTGTTTCCACATCTTTGCAATTGTGAATTGAGCTACTATAAATATTCTAATGCAAAAGTCCTTATGGTAAATGATTTCTTTTTCCTCTGGGTAGACACCTAACCTGCCATTTTGATGTTGATGGCTTTATGAACTGTGGGCTTGGCAGCTAGAAGGAGGGAGATGTAAGCCATTTATCTTATCCAGGTCTTATTGACATACGTCTGAAATATATTCTTCCTGGACACTCTAGATGGAGTACCTACAAGAATTCAGATCCCATACCTTGTTCCTGACCTATCCAAAATAGGTTTCTAGGGCTCTACCTGGTATTATAAATGCATAATTATTTCCAGAGCTGTTCAACTAACCCAAATAACATGCTCTCATTCCATGTCCCCAAATCTTCTTGAGAAATAAATTACTGACCTACTTTATTAAAGATCATTTTAATAGCACTCCCCCACCCTGATAATAAAAACGAGAAACTTGAGGCTTGTATCAGGTCCCATTAGAGAGATACAAAATAAGCACCTAAATGTTCCAAATCACAGCAGCTAACCAGTGAGTCAGACATTCTGCACCTACCCGGGTTCTGAGTATATCCTTTCAGCTCTGGACTTTAACACAGGAAGTACAAAAGGAAAGAGCTATAGACAGCGTTGTTTACCTAGATGGGACCACTCATAGCACATAATTCTTTCTGGTTCTACAGCTCAAATCTGGCAGACTTTTTAAGCTATCATGACAGAATTCCAGATATATGTTTCAGGTCATTGCCATTTACAAAAGGCTTTGCTTTCCCCATAACTAACATATCAAGAATCAGTCACCTCATTGGCCCTTTGGCAACACAAGACAGGGTCGGGGCAAGAGCAGATAGAATAAAAAAAAGGAGGTGCCAGGGACGAAGGGGAAAAAAAAGAAGAGGGGAAGCAAATGAGAGGAAGAGAAAACACACAGGAGTAGAGAACATCTCTACATTGAGGCTGGAATTTCCTAGAACAATATAGGTCCTTAGTAAAGATAAAGGGCTTTCATGTTAAGATCTCAGACACCCCCAAACCATTTCAGCATATAAGAAATTTACTTTTTTATCAATAGTTCCTAAAATGCTTAAAAATGAAATCCTCCAAGTACAAGTATTCAAATTACAATACTACTAGAAAATTCTACCTCTGTAGAAAGAAAGGAATACTTCTACTTACTGGACTTGGGGGCTCTTCTTCACCACTCTCAAGCAGGAAATTAATCTCTCTAAAGTGAGATGAACACCAAAGGAGGGACATGACAAAAGGAAGTTTGAGACCTGAGGCCTATAGACACTCTCAGCAATCAAGTGTGAATTAGTCCTATTGCACTAGCACATCTTTCAGAAGGTGAAAAGCAAGAACAGTGCCAGGTCCAAAAACCTGGCATTGAAATCACAGCATTCCAGGAGCTGCAAATTGTTTGGATGAACCAAAGTAAAGGCTATGTGACTTAACAAAATCAAGGGATAAAGCAAACAGGAGAGACCCGTGCTTGGAGCCAGGGGTTAAAAATCCCTAGGAAGTGTTTGCCTAGGGATGGAGAGAGGCCAAGGATGGCAGGTTTTAGTAAAGAATATGGGATTTCTTTGGGGAAGGATGAAAATGTTCTAATATTAATTTTGTCAATGGATGCAAAAGGCTGTGAATGTATAAAACTAACTAATTGTGTGCTATATGGCTTATATCTCAATAAAGTATTTTTTTTTTTAAATCCTAAGGAAGAACCTCCAAGGTCTCTGCCCATAATAGCCTACCCACATGCTGGCCAATTAGGGGAGCTTAGTAATACTACTGATTAAGATGCACATTAAGAGATATGAGTCATCCTTCTCCATTTTGACATTTTATGAATTTTTCACTTAAGATACCCACCAAAAAAAAACATTCCAATCTTGTTTCTTAAAGACTCCGTTTGGGGGGTATAAACCCCAACATAGAACTAAGATTTGTGAAAATAAGCAATTTTTTTTTTTTTTTTTTTTTTGAGACAGAGTATAACTTTATCGCCCTCAGTAGAGTGTGATGGCATCACAGCTCACAGCAACCTCCAACTCCTGGGCTTAAGTGATTCACTTGCCTCGGCCTTCCGAGTAGCTAGGACTACAATCGCCCGCCACAACGGCCAGCTATTTCTTTGTTGCAGTCTGTCCGGGGCTGGGTTTGAACGTACCACCCTGGGTACTTAGGCCGGTGCCCCACCCACTGAGCCATAGGCGCAGCCCGAAAATAAGCAAATTTTAAGTTACAGTAAACTGGATCAGCTTCACCCATGAATTCTGCGCAGCTTCAAGCACAAAACCCAAGCAAGCCATGTCGTTTGATGTCTTTCCACTGCAGCATGCTAGGAAGTTACGGTGGCCAGGAGAGATGGGGGAGATGGCAAGCAAGCCAAAAGTCATATCCCAAAAGACACTGAGGCCAAAAGCTATGAGTTCCACTCCAATTTCCTATGCAATGGAGCAGACCTTCCCTGCTGGAGAACGGATTACATGCTGGCTACCTAAAGAGGAAACAGCATTTCTTTCCAGAGAGAACACCATCTTGCTGCTCTACCCCAAGCTGGCAACAAGCTGCTGACCTTGCACACTGAGCGCAGAGCAGCTTCGGCTAGATGGCCAGGAGAAAGCAGCAAGGCCTGGCCAGCAGACAGATGCAGCAGGAGCAGCGAGGCTCCAGAGACGAGGCCCGCAGGGCAGAAGCACTGGTCCCCAGTGCCCACCTGGCACTCCCACACGGCCATAGTGTCCACAGCAGGTGTCCTGCAGCTGATGATCTGCAGGTAAAGCCACCGGGGGTAGAGTTTGTGTGAAACATCCCTATTCACTAGTCAGATACAAAAGCAAGAAACACCTGTTAGGGAAGAGCAGCCCACAGAATTTTTTAAAATGCTAACAGCAGGGCAAAAGCAACAGTAATGTCCTCATGGTGACACCCTGGGGTCTCACCAGCAGCAGCTGAGGTCTGTTCAGTCACATAGCCACCAGGGTGAGAAGCAGCTGAGATCAAAACAGAGATAAACACCCAGGAGGAGGGAGGAGCATTTGCCAGAAATGAGTAGCCTGAGGGCACCTCCCTGGCAGAAGAGAGAGAGCAGCTCTTTCTGGGTTTAGGGAATCTCAGCTTCAGAGGCATCAGCCAGTCTCTCCCCAGATATCAAGTGCCCTAGTCCTGCAACAGCTCAACCAGCTCATTATGCTTCCCGAATGTTTTTAAAGAAAAAATGTGCAACATAATTACAGGCTCTGACCCCAGATGACTTTAACCCTGACAAAAGCACCCAAGACTGGCTGTGAGAGAACAGTTGCCCAGAAGCAAAAAGTTTCCTTTCAGGAGCTTCCCCCAACCCATCCACCCCCACCTTCTTCCCACCCCCATGCTACAAGGGGGTCCCAGCTCACAGGCCAAGCTCATGCAACTTTCCAGGCACGGAGTCACACTGGCTGAGACATTCTGAAGTGGCTAGAATTTTTACACTTCTGAACACCTCCCCCATTGTTCCTGGGCCTGCAATAATACAGACACCCTCCAAATATCTGAAATACACCAAAGCGAGGAAAGACAGCACAGATGTGCATAGTAAGGGGGCAAGGCAATTGAGCACTGGGTTTATGCAGAATCTACTCAGACCCACTTGTGGTCGGAAGACTCTTGGTCCCCATGCAAATCACCTGGCAGAAATGGTATAAGGGGTTGTTGGAAATTTGGATTTTAAGACTTGCCCCAGAGCTAATGCATCAGAATCTCCCTGTGTGGAGCCTGGGAATCTGCAATTAGGGGCATTCATACACATCTTGACTTTTAAGAAGCACTATCTTACAACTAGTCGCAACAATACCAGCAGGTTTTGCTGTGACTAGTTGTAGGGCACTTACCATGGGCCTGCTCACACCACCAAACACAATATCTACAATTATTTCATCTATTCCTCACAATAATACTACAAGGTAGATATTTATTATCCACTCTTGCAGTTATACTGCTTTCTCCAGGTTCACTTCCAAAGGTCAAATCCAAAGGACTCTGGACAAGTCCTCACTCAAGCTGGCCAGGATAAAACACCCAGACAGCAAAGTTTCTCCAACGTTCTTCTACCCACCTGTTACCTGCTAATCCTCCCCATGGTCTCGGCTTTCACTTCCTCCTTGCACTCCATGTCCAAGGTTCTTCACCTTTGCTACACATTAGAATCATCCGGGGAGGGCAGCACCTGTGGCTCAGTGAGTAGGGTGATATACCAAGGGTGACAGATTCAAACCCAGCCCCGGCCAAACTGCAACAAAAAAATAGCCAAGGGTTGTGGCGGGTGCCTGCAGTCCCAGCTACTCGGGAGGCTGAGGAAAGAGAATCACCTAAGCCCAAGAGCTGGAGGTTGCTGTTAGCTACAATGCCACGGCACCAAGGGCAACAAAGTGAGACTCTGTCTCAAAAAAAAAAAAAAAAAAAGAAGCACCTGGGGACTTTTTTAAAATTCCCTATGCCTACATTACAACCCGTTACATCAGAATCTTCTTGGGTGATTCTAATGGTCTGCTAAAGCTGAGAACCACTGCCTCCCTCTCACCCCTATGGGTTCATTCACTCCCAAGCCCTCAAATACCACCAGGAGAGACTCAAACGTATACTTAGCCCTCACCTCCCCCCAGAGCTCCAGACCTGTGCTTCCTACAGCTTCATGGGTGAACCCAGCTGCATGCCCTGCATTCCCCAGCACACACCAAGATCCTCCTGTGGTATGTAATTCAGCCATCCCCAAAATATAAGAAAGAAACCTGAAGTCCTTTATCTCCTTGTCCTCACCTGTGTCCTCACCAGTGTTTGGTGACCTATGTGTTTTCCTCTCCCTCCACACCAGCCTCTCTACTCTGAAAAATGCCAGGGAACCCTGCATTCTACTCTACAACTGATACGTGTCATTTGAATACTTAAATAGTGATTGCAGTGAGTAAAACAGATTTTCACAAAGTGTATTCCCTGGCACATAGCCACCTACCTGGGGCACCCTAGTTTGAGAAGCACATCCCTCCCCTCCCCCGCCCTCAGGCACAATGGGAAGATGGTGTCCACTCGCTCACACACTTCCGACTTGGCGCAGTGCTAAGCAGAGAGTGAATCACATATCACTGCTGAAATAAAGGATTATTTTAAGCAATACAATGGCAAGCACTTTTCAATTTTATGATTTAATGATTAAAGATATTTTAGAAAAATATTGCTACCCACATCAAACCTGCAACTTCTGAATGTAAGTTCAAAAGTTGCCTTTTGAAATAAATGTACTTTTTGAATGAGTAGGCTTTTTCAAAGTAAATAAACAAAGGTAAAATTGTGGTAAAAATAACGGAGGTAGCCTTTATTTGCTTCCTTAGGCGTCAAAAAGTCCTCACTTGCCTTTCCCAGAAGTCTCTGCTACTCCCCCAAACCACTTGCAAACTGCTAGCAATCATGTCCTCGTGCTGTGGGATGCCTGTGTTTCCCCTCTCTCCTCTCAAGACACTGAGCATCTCGGAGACAGGGACTGTGGCTGCTCCATTCCAGAAACCCCACCAAAGTGGCCTTCTACACCAACAGGAGCCATAGCAGGCCCTATAACCCAGACCACAGAGGACATGTGGCATGTCCACCAGGGAAGAGAGCTAAGTTCTATGTGAAAAGCAGCCAGAAAGAGAAAACATCCTACTCCCTCACCAGTCCCAGGAATTCCAGCACCCACAGGGAAGGCTCCAGCAAGGACTAGGTGTCCTCACTAGTCTGAGGTCAAGGTCTCCAGTCACAGAAGGCAAGAGACTGCCCTCCTTTCACACCTGCCAAACCTCCTGAATAATGCACACACAGCACAAAGGTAAGAACAGCAACATCACTAGGAGTGCAAACAAGTTCTCTGGGGTCTCACCTTCACGTGATTTCTAGGTACGGCCTTGTCTCATTTTAGGGAATGATTTTTGCTGTGGCTTTTAATCCCAGAATTAAAAATGCACACAAAGTAGGAAGGAGAAAATGGAGAAAAGTCTGCATATTATTTTATTACAGACACTACTCTATAATAAACTCTCTCAGTTGAATTTCCTTCCTACTTACTGTAAAATCATGATTTATAAAAATTCTGTTCACTCGGAACTTTTCTGAAACTCTGTTATGAAATATTGATCAAAATGAAAACATATACACACCCTTTGGCCCAGCAGTTGTACTTCTAGGAATTTTCCCTACAGACAGACTCACTTGTGTGTCCCATGCCAGAGGTGTTGAGATGTTCACAGCAATATTACTTATAAGGGTAAAATGTTGGAAATCACCTAACCGTCTAAGATCAGGGGAACATAAACTATATTAAACACATGCAATGGAATATGATGCAATGTAACAATGAATTGGCTTTATATATACCACTTGTAGAATAAAAGATATTAAAACAAGGTACAACACAGTGTATATGGCTTACTACCATATACTGTGTGTATGTGTATTTATTGGCAAACAGATAAATTATATCTGAAAACTACCCAAGAAACTGATAAAAATGTTTCCAGTAGAAGAACTGGGAATTAGGAGGCAAGAGGAGTTGGGGAGATGCTCATATTCCTTTTTATCCCTTTTGAATTGTGTACCTATCCTAGGAATTATCTACTTCGATAACCTACATGATTAAAAAAAAAACAAAACTGTCTGGATATGGTAACTCCTACCTACAGTCCTAGCACTCCAGGAGGCTGACGCAGAAGGACTGCTTGAGCTCAGCACTTCAAGACCAGCCTAAGCAAGAGCAAGAACCCATCTCTACAAAAAACAGAAAAATTAGCAGAGCTCGGTGGCACATGCCTGCAGTCTCAGGTACTCAGGAAGCTAAAGCAAGAGGATCACTTGAACCCAGGCATTCAACGCTGTGAACTATGATGATGCCACTGTACTCTAGCAAGTGGGGAAACAGAGACAGCTCTATCAAAAAAAAAAAAACCCTTAGAAAAAAAGTATTACCTGTTTAGTTATCCTTTAATTTAGATACAAGTTGAAGTAAAAATGACTTTTCTATTCTGTTTTATTTGGTAAATGGATAGGCATTGTCTACACCTGAACTGCAAGTGCAATAACAAGATTTGCAGTTAGGAATTTGCTACAGTTTGGGTCCTATCAGCTTGACAGTCTCCTTGGCATAGAAACAGCCTAAGTTCAACTCAGTCAGCCTGGAAATCTATAGAAAGTGTCACAGGAGGAGCCAGTTCATATTTTCAGAGTGTTCAACTTTGCCTGGAGTAAACTTAAAAGCAGATCTGATAGCAAGATCAGATGAGCTTTGAAATCTACCTGTGGTGTCTTTTCAAACCATGAAAAACAGGGTTTATTTTGGCTTTAGCTGTGTGGTAGCAGCAGGAGTCAAAGCACAGCTACTGGCTTGGCCCAGAGAAGCCGGCTAGTTAACAAGGTTTGCTCCAGAATTCCCAAACCCCTCAACCCTTTGTCTCTCTGGCAAAGAAAACACACATACACACCACCCTAACCCCAAGAATCTCCTCCTTCTAAATATAGCATGAAACTGCCCAACCTCCAAGCTCACCCGCTGCAGCATTCTGTGCCTTCCAACCAAGGTGAAATGAGCCAGACATAAACATGCGTGACAGCTCTGGCCCACACTGCCAAGCTGTTTTCCTTACTATTTCCTCTCTTCCTCCACTCTGCGTTTCGACAAAAATGTGTAAACCCCAGTGACTCTAATTTGTAAAAATTTCCTGACTACTAGTCCTGTTGTTCTCACCCTAACAAATGTGATTTCCTTCTTGATCCCTGAAGCTTGAGGTTGTGATAGACTGTTGGGCATAGGCAAAGCCCTATACCATCTCCCATTTGCTTGTAAGAACCTGCAGCTCAGAAAGGATAATGGGCACTTCCAAGGCTAACAAGGACATTTCCCATTACTTACAAGCTCTTTCCTCTGCTCTCTCACCCTCTCTCTCACACACACAATTTTTTTTTTCTATCCCCTGGTTCTTTTAGAACAGCAGTTCTCAACCTATGGGTCATGACCCACAGGAACTGTATTAAAGGGCCACGGTATTAGGACGGTTGAGAACCATTGTTACAGAATCATTGTCAGTGCCTAACAAGAAGGGCCTATTATTTAAGCAAAAGGTTAAGCTTCAGGCTGGGCATGGTGGCTCACGCCTGTAATGCTAGCTCTCTGGGAGGCCAAGGCAGGTGGCTTCCTTGAGCTCAGCAGTTCAAGACCAGCCTGAGCAAGAGCAAGACCAGTCTGAGCAAGGGCAAGACCTCCTGTCACTACTAAAAATAGTAAAACAAGCTGAGTGGGGTGGTTCATGCCTATAGTCCCAGCTACTCTGGGGCTGAGGCAAAAGATTACTCAAGCCCAAGACTCTGAGATTGCTGTGACCTATAAGACCATGGCTCTCTACCCAGGGCGATGTTGTGAGACTCTGTCTCAAAAAAAAAAGGCTAAGCTTCAGAAATAAGGTAATACACTCAAAGGAGCACCAGACAAATATCAGCCAGCTACAGGCATGCAAAGGGCCTAAACAATAGATGTCAAAGAGCTTATAAAAACCGGAGTCAGCAACCGTTCCACTTGGAGGAATCTATCTCACAGAGACGCTGGGATCTACACACAAAGGCAGATGTGAAAATGATCACTGCAGCACATTTTCTAATAGTAAAAAAACAGAGACAATCCAAATATCCTTCAGTAGGAAACTGGGTAAATCAACTATAAGCGTACCTACACGGTTACAAAACAGAATGCTCTGCAGACACATACTGATGTGGAAGATATCTAAGGAATTATTAACCAGAAAAGCAAAACACACAAAAAATTCATATACTATAATCCCATTTATGTAAAAAAATTCATAGGGAGAGCATAGGGAAGAAAAAGCACACCAAACTGTTGAAAGTGGTTGTTAATGCAGGAAAAGGAGGGCTTTAATTCTATATGCTTTGATTCTTTTATGAGAACATATTCAGGAACTATCTATGTCATATCTTTTTGTCTTTGCACTATAAGATTAGGTCATTCATTCATACTGTTTATTTCCCTCAGAAATCTAATCCTCCCAAGTCTTCTCTGTCTCAGAAAATAGTACCTTCAATTCACACAACTGCTCAAAGTGTTTTAAGGCCAAAACACTTAATTCATTCTAAACTTCTCTCTTTTCTCTCATAGCCCATGTGTTACACAGTAAATCCTATGGGCTCTACTTCCAAAAATACCCAGCATCCAACCACCATCTCTGATGTTGCCATCCTAGCCCAAGGTGCCATCAGGTCCTACCTCACCCAGATGACCACTTCTGACCTGGTGTCCTTACCTCTACTCTTGCCCCACTACATCTATTCTTCACACACATGCCCACATGATCTTTTTAAAACACAAGTAGGATAATGTCACAGCCTCCCTCAGTGGTCCATCAGATGCAGAATGAAAATCTAAGTCCCTTTAGAGTTCCAGATCCGTATGACCTGGGCCTGGACTTTCTCCCTGTCTATTCACCATCACTCTGCTCCACAACTGGCCACCCTGCTGGCCCTCAAACACCACAACCAATCTTCTTCCCTCTCAAGACTTGTACACCTGTTCCCTCCACCCCAAAAGGCCCTTACTCTAGTCCAGGGCTTTGGAGGTCATGTTAAGAGCATAGCAAGGGTTCCATATTTGTTGAACAAAAGCCTTCCTTTAATGGCAAGAAATACATAATTTGAAACACACTGGATTATAACTTGAAAAATTAAAACTAGGGTCAATCAAAAAATTAAATCTAGAAAGCCACTGGCTATTACCTTCATACTGGCATCTCTCCCTTGGATGATTTTTAGAAATGCAATGGCCTTGACAGGGTAAAAAAGTTCCCTTCGTGAGTTATTTTCTCCACCAGCTCGTTGGTGATAATAGTTCTTCCCTGGACTGTTCTTATTTTGTCAATTCAGAGGGTGTTGGGATTATTATCTTACACTGGCCAGAATTAAGAAGTCCAGATTGTGACATATGCCCAGAGCAATGCTAGAATGGAAAGCTGAACCACAACTTCAGAAGAACCACCTTCCTAAGTCCTGAAATTCTGAAAACTGATCAGTTAAAAACATATGAGTTTTTGCACATGGAAGCAAAGGTCCCCCAAAAGTGGGCAAATGGGGAAAAAATATTTTAAATGCTGTTCACTTAATCAAAAGTTTTATATGACAAGGTATAGGGGGAAAAAGATTTGAATAGATATTAAAGCAAAGAGTATGTACCAGTGGCCAATAAACATATGAAAAGATGCTCAATATCATTAGTCATTAGGGAAACACAAACTAAAACCACCATGAGAGATACCACTTCACATCCACTGGGGTGGCTACAATCAAAAAGAGAGACAATCACAAATGTTAGCAAGGACGTGGAGAAACTAGAATCTTTATACATTGCTGGTAGGAATGTAAAGTGGTGCTTCAGCTATGGAAAACAGTTTGGCAGATTTTTAAAAATTGAATATAAATGTAATTTAAACATAAGTTTGAATCAAAATTAAACATAAGTTTACCGTACAACCCCGCAAAATTCTACTTCTAGGTAAGAAATGAAATTAGAAGTGAAAACAATATCCACATAAAGACATATATGCAAATGTTCATAGCAGCATTATTCATAAGAGCCAAAAACTGGAAACCCAAATGTCCATCAGCTGGGAATGGATAACGACTTATGGTTTACAAAATGGAATGTTCTTCAGCAATAAAAAGGAATAAACTACTGATATGAGCTACAATATGGATGAACCTCAAAGACATCAAGCTAAGTGAACGCAGCCAGATGCAAAAGACCACACAGATGATTTCATTTGCTTCAATTTTCAAAAAAGACAAAACTATAAAGACAAAAAAGTAAAGTAGTGGTTGTGTGGGGCTTGAGACAAAAATGGAAAGTGTCTGAAAATGGGCATAAAGGAGTTTTGGGGGTGACATAAGTGTTCTAAAACTGGATTAGGGTGATAGTTGCATAACTCTGTAACTACAAACCACTGAGGTGTACCCACTGTACTGTGCTCTTAAGACGGGTGAATTTTACAGCATGTAAATTATTACTCAATAATGCTTACAAAAAATACTGCCCCCAAAACATGCTGCCCTGAAACAAATGGCTACTTTGAAAAGAATAAATGTAAATATAATATTCTTGTAAGAGTAACCCATGATAAACTGATATGTCAATTCCAAGTGTTAGTGATCATTCTGGTAGGGAGAGGGAAGAGATGAAGAGAAAAAAATACCTATTTATGGTTTTAAAGAAGAAAGAATAATCTTTCTTAACAATAGCTGTTTATAATTAAAACTCAACCATAAGATATTTGGCCATAAAAGGAAATGAAATTCTAATACATGATATTAAGGTTCATGAATGAACCTTAAAAACATTATACTAAGTGAAATAAGCCCGATACAAATGACAAATATTGTATGATTCCACTTATATGAAGGAAACAGAAAAGGCAAATTCACAGAGACAGAGAATATAACAGAGGTTACCACAGGGAAGGGGAAATGGGGAATTATCATCTAAAGGGTACAGAGTTTCAGTGTGGAATGATCAACAAGTTCTAGAACTAGGTAGTACTGATAGTTACCCAACATCATGAATGTGCACATGACCACTGAACTGTGTACTCAAAAATGGTTAAAGCGGTGAATTTTGTGTTACGTATATTTTACCATAATAAAAAACTCAATAATAAAAAAACCCAATTAAAATGTACAAAAGAACAGACACGGCAAGTAAAAATATGAAAAATGGGAACATTGTACACCAGCAGGAAATTGCAAAATTTTTTTATGAGTCACCACCTATACACCTATAAAAATGTCCAAAATCCAAAACAGTGATGACACCAAGTGCTGATGGGAATGTGAGACAATAAGAACTCTCATTCATTGCTAGTTGGAATGCAAAATGGTACGATACCTTTGGTAAACAATGGAATATTATTCAGCAATAAAAAGAAATGAGCTACCAAGCCATGAAAACAGATAAATAACCTTAAGTGCACAATGTTGAGTGAAAATAAAACCTATCTGAAAAGGCTATATATCGTTGGATGCCAACTACATAAACATTCTGGAAAAAGCAAAACTAGAGAAACAGTAAAAAGATTAGTGTTTGGGGAGGTGGAGAGCCTGAATAGATGAAGCACAGAAAGGATTTTTAAGGCAGTGAAGCTATTCTGTATAATAATATAACAGTGGATATGCATCATTATATATCTGTTAAAACCCATAGAATGTACAATGCAAAGAGCAATCTTTAATGTAAATTACAAACCTTTGTTAATACTATTTCAGTATTGGCTCATCAACGGTAATAAATGCACCACACTAACAGAAGATATTAGAAATAAGGGAAACTAGAAGGAATAGCTATAAGGGGGCTATGTGGGAATTTTCTACGCTTTCCACTCAATTTATCTGTAAACCTAAAACTGATCTTTTAAACAAAAGTATATTGATATTGGATGGCGCCTATAGCTCAAGCGGCTAAGGCACCAGCCACATACAACAGAGCTAGCAGGTTCAAATCCAGCCCAGGCCTGCCAAACAATGACAACTACAACCAAAAAATAGCCAGGCATTGTGGCGGGTGCCTGTAGTCTCAGCTACTAGGGAGGCTGAAGCAAGAGAATCGATTAAGCCCAGGAGTTTAAGGTTGCTGTGAGCTGTGACGCCACAGCACTCTACCCAGGGCTAAAGCTTGAAGATTTGTCTCAAAAAAAAAAAAGTATATTAATATTTTAAAAGAGGAGGCATGGGGCTTAAGCCACAGTAAATTTGGATGTAATTTATTCAATCCGACCAAGAAATGGAGTAAAGGGATTTTCTTAAGTCAGTGTTATATAAAATCTACAAAACCTTATTTGAATTTAACATCTTTGCCATTATTTATATTTGTATGAGTAATACTTCAAAGATTAATTACCACCATTTACAAATAATTAGGAAATGCCTTTTTCCTTTATCCATAAGGTGCTAGAGCAAAGAAAAGGATCTAAGAAAAAGTTTTTGCTACCTACCTATACTCATTTGTTAGACTAGGATTTTCCAAGTAAATACTCTGAAAAAGATAGATTGGCATTAAACATCCTTTTGGAGTTTATGCCATTCAAGAAGGACTTATCTCCTGCAAAAAATCTATACTAAATCCTAAAGAAATACAAAAGGATGACAGGCTTTAAGCACATAACTCGATATTGATTTATTTTACTACTATCTTAATGGGCAAAGAGGATGAACCATTTATTCAGCTTACTGAATCAGACCAAGAATAGGTTTTTGGCTTCTGTGTTCAATTATGTATTTCTCAATTAAAAGGCAATCATTAATAATCACTCAGTGCTACTCCAAAAAGAAATTCTACTGCTTTACAAAGCCAAGAGATACTCAGCCACCCTCAACTGCCCTCTAGTCTACAGGGGTTCTTTAAAGGCTTGATGGAAAGAGTAATACAAATCTTCAGGGAAAAATACAAAATCCTAACTAGTCTTTGCTATCCAGGGTTTGGAGTCCAAAAAACAACTGAGCAGTATTCTCAATGGAACACCTGCAGCATGTTTCACCTTTCCAGGATCTCAATCTATCAAGAATTTTCATCTTCACTGCCAGCATGTTGGCTGTAGGCACTGAAGGGTAATGTTCAGGAGAAGGCCCTGCAGTGTACTGCCAGTTTCAAAACTTGGTAGCACCACTTCCTGTGACCTTAGGCAAGTAACCCCAACTATATAATGAAGAAAAAGAAGAGCATTCATCTCACAGGATGGTGGTAAGGACAAATGAAACAATGTATGCACTTAGCATAGGGCCTGGCACGTGGTCAGTGCTCAATAAAAGATGCTGGTATTTCTTATTCGACTGTCTACTTATTTCTGTTAAAATTCCCTGTGATTGCCTTGGGGATGTGATACAGGACAGAGATCTCAAGATTACTCATCACAAAATGCAATGAAAGAAGCATATAGTCTCCAAAGTCTCATGAAAAGGATGAGCTCAACTAGAGAAATATAAATTCATTCACTTCAGTTTGTAAAACAAATGTCACCCTGCAGCATACTGACCGCAAAGTATAGTTTTATTCAATATGACACACCCTGCCCCAACCTGACTGAAAGGTCAGAGAGAAGGTGCTAGATTCTTAGTTTTGTTTTGGTTGGTTATCTCTCTTGCATCCACCAAATCATCGTGAACTATGATGAATCCAACCCCTCTTCATGGGAGTACACTTGGGTTTCTCCAGGACCTGAGACACCACTCAGTCTTTGGGACCTCACCTCCCCCAATGATTTGAATGAGAAAAGCTTATTGATTCAGTTTCCCCACCTGAAATTCAAATGAAGAACTCTGCCAAAGGTTGGTTACCACCACCTAGGAGAAAACAATTAAAATTGCTCTTCTGGAAAGAATAAGGGGGCTCAGCGCCTGTAGCTCAATGGGCTAAGGCGCCAGCCACGTACACCTGAGCTGGCAGGTTCGAATCCAGCCCAGCCCGCCAAACAACAATGACAGCTGCAACCAAAAAATGGAAAGAATAAGGGAGGGGTGGGAAAAGGAAAAGCAGACAGAGGGAAGGAGCAAGGGAGGGGGGGTCTTGGTGTGCGCCACACCTTTTGGGGGCAAAAAACGATTGTAAGAGGGACTTTACCTAACAAATGCAATCAGTGTAACCTGGTTTCTTTTACCCTCAATGAATCCCCAACAATAAAAAAAAAAAAAAAAAAAAATTGCTCTTCTGATATCCAGAATAGGCAAATCTATAAAGACAAAAAATACTTTCTTGTTTGATTAGGGTTGAGGAGCTAGAAGTAAACGGGAAACGACTGCTATTGAGAACAGAGTTTCTTTTGGGGGTGCTGAAAATGTTCTGAGACTGACTGTGATTATGGCTGCACGACTCTGTGGATGTACTAAAAACTATTGAACTGGATGTTTTAAATGAATGAGCTGCATGATAATGCAAATTATATATCAATAAAGTTGGTATTTTAAGAAGTGCATTTCTGCTCCTCCTACCTTAGATTATTAACATAAGGGTACTCTGTCTCAGAAAGCAAAAGTCAAGTTTACAGGCGCATTACCCTAGCAACAAGTCCAGAAATCCATTGTCAAGATAGAAAGAAACAGTTCCTAAAAACCCAAATACACACCCTTCAAAACCAATGAGCCTAACTCATTTTCATTTCTATGAAACCACATTTGGTTTGCCATTGAGTCCATGAAACCACATTTGGTTTGCCATTAAGTCGATGACACGGCCAGACATGAAGTCCAATGCATTCTGCAAGCTTTTCCTAAAAGGCAGAAAGGGACAGCCAGCCCAGCCACTGAGATAAAATTAATCTAATCCAAAAGATTGAAAATTTAAGCTGCCAGAATGTTATTAAGAACAGACAAAATGTCAGGAGGCTTACTTATTTTATTTCCTTTTAACTTGTAAAGAGTTTTTGGCATAACCACTACTTGATACAAACACTGTTACCAAGATTCTGCCCACCAATGGCTAATACACATACAACTGCGTATGTTACCAACAATTGGCATAAAAAAGGTTTGGATCTAACGCCTTTCCTTTTTGAAGGAAAAAAATGTCCTTCTGCTGAGTGACTTTTGCTCTGAGAATCATCAAATATTGACAACCCTAAATGCTAGAAGATAGTGATACCAGCTACTATGAATTGAGCAGTGCGAAGGATGTCCCAGGCCCCAAGCAAGTGATTTCTCTACACGATCTATTTCAGTCATTCCTCACAATAACCTTAGAAGGTCAGGGTGTCTACTCCCATTTTACAAACGAACAACTCAAGCTTAGTAACAACAAGCCCAGAGTCAAAACAACTAGTATGTGATGGGGGTCAGAATTTGAACCCAGGAAATCCAAACACTCTTAATTCTATGAACCTGAACTTCATCTCCAGCCTCTATCCGTAGAAAGAAAATGTAACAAAAGACTTAAACACATAGAATCTTCTTGATTAAGATACTGATCAATAAAATCAGAGGAAAGAGTGCTGGGCAAATAAGTCACCACACAAAAGGCCAGGACAAATCAGCATCGGAAATGACTGAGTGGGAGTTACCAAGGTTGTGTTCCACATCAAATGAGAACTTTCTCCAAAAGCAGGATTTTTTTTTTTTTTTTTAAGGGATGTCTCAAATTATTTTAGTGCTTATCCTCTATATGTCCAGACCAGAAGTCTAGGCTCCAGTGAAAGGCTTCAAGGGGTTCATTTTTATGGTGTCCACAGCTTCTATGAGGTTCTCAAGTGCATCCAAGAGATAAATGCTGACCTCAGGTGACCCAGACAACAGTGCTGTTTCAGGGTTAAGTGCAGTGGCTTCAGAATCTGATAGCTTGTGTTTAAATATACTTAACTGTGGGGTCACCTTGAGCAGGTTACTGACCTCTCTGATCCTCAGTTTCTTCAGTGGAAGAAATAACAATGATCTAGCTAAACTCTGCCAATCCCTGGTGGCCAGTTTTATTGTTTATGATTAACACACAAAGGGAACCTAACCCCAAAGATTTGCAATTACTAGTCACAAAATATTAATATTAAAAATTAAGACAAAATTTTAGAGCTGTAAAAGACTACAGATCATCTAAACCAGTGTTACTTACGCAATTATGTATTTAAGTTGTACTAGAAAAAACACTGGCTTTCTATTAACACCTAGTGATAAAGATGATCTGAAGAAAAAATAATACACAATTACTAATATAGTAGTGTATGATGTAACAAGCACCTTATAACAGAATGCATGAAGTCTGAGAAACACTAACTCTATTATTTTAAGAGGTCAAGTGTCCTTCTCCATTAGTATTTAGAAGAATATAGTATTAGTAGTAGAGCTAGGTGTAGGGAGACCACAATACCTAGCTCCCTATCAGGCTCTCCCCAGAGCTACAGGGGGAATACAACCCTTCAACTCCACCATTGCAATATTTCTTCCCACCCAAAGAATTCTTGCCTCCCGATCAAAATAGCAAGCAAATTGCCAATCACTCAAAGGCACCCTTCTCAGGTTCCAGGTGGGAGTCTAAATTCTAGCAGGCTTGATCTGAGGGGTTCCATTGGAGCAAGTGAGACAGGGCAGAGTTAAGAGCTCTGTGTAGGCAGGAACTGCCATCTCCAGCTCAAACCAGGTGGCTTAGAAAGCTCTAACCCTGCTGCTAGAGCTGTGTGACTATTAGGTAGTGCTCCCCTCAAGCCTCTGTTTTCTCATTTGCCAAATGAATGAAATTATATGAGATATCTGAGTGAAGCAATGCCTAGCATGGAGTACACCTCTGTAACCATAAAGCAGCAAAATATTAACTGCTGCACCCTCAATGGCTGGTGCAATATGCAACAGACAGCAGGTACTGCAAATGTTTGATGAGTGAAGCAAAGAACCAATTAAAACCAGTGGGAGGCTCACTCAAAATTCCTGGGCCAAATCTATAAGCAGGCCCCTAATTTACTCCAAAACAGGGGTCATGTGTTCCCTGAACCAAATATGGCCATGGTCACTGACAAAGAGGGTCTGTTCACAGGCTTCAGTTAAGGCACTGCCTCCTGCAGAGAATCTGCCTTGGAGGAACCTCAACACGTAATTCCTGTGTAAATTTCATCCCAAAAGTCTGACACTTTTGGCTACCTGGGCACTCTATTGTCTCTCTTTTCATTTTTAGAAGCAACAGGCTCACAGAATGACACTGCAGGCACTCGACTTCTGCAAGTCTTCTTTAAAGACGCCTGGGGACATTCTCACAGCTAAGACAGTACTCTGCTAAGGCAATCTTTCTTAGCTGAAATATATCATCTATTAAGAAATCCATCACAGAAACCGGAAAAAGAGTCAGAGACAATTCCACTATCTGCCTTCATGTTGTTCCTGATTCTCAAAACTAAAAAGATGGACTGCGTTATTTTTAAATGGGTAGGCTGAAAAGGTACCAAAAAATCCAAAGCTCTCATCCCTAGAGAACTCTTATTTGGCCAGAAGGAGAAATTCTCTGGCTCTACAAAAGTCAAGCAGAATGTAAATTTCATTTCTCGGCCAGTACCAAACGGAAGAAAAAAGCAAAAATGGTTTAACAAAAGGTCTCAGAATCTTTAAAATGAGTTTACACTTCCCCTTTCTGAGGGGGAACATTCCTTCTCAGACCTTTGCGTTTTCAAGGATAATGGGAGAGGTAAAAAGGAGAGCGAGGGAGCAGGAGAGGGAGAGAAGAGGGATATGTTCATTCTATTTTTAAACCCTCGCCCACAGTTTAGAGTAAAAGAACACTCTGATTCTGTACTCCCACCCCTATCACCTTCTGCTGAACACAAGATTCAGAACCTGCACACGTACATGGCACTGATTCTAGATTTGAGGGTTACTGGCTGCCAAGACGCCAGGGAATCGCGAGCTAATCACCCATCCCACCTAGAGAAGCCAATGGCTTAGACTAGGCTGGAACTGCAAACGGGGAACGAAGTAGTCACAACCCGCCTTTTCCCAGGGGAAGGCTGCGTCCCCTAGTTCGGGCACTCTCCATCTCACGACTGGGCAGCTGGGGGTGAGCGATTCTTCCCCTACAGGAGCCGGAGTCGTGGGTGTGATGAGGTTTCCTAGCAGGCTGCGACGCGCTGGGCACTCCAGTCCCACTCCTGGGACACCTGTGTGCCGTGCACACCCACCCGCGCTGCCCCTGGGCACCACACGCGCTCGCTGGGTCACCTCCCAGCCATCCCCTAAAGCAAACGGCTAGGCGACGGGTGTCTTTCCTCATATGATGGTTCTTGGCTCCCCCATTTTACGTATCCTTCCTACCTCAGAATAAGCATCAATACCCGTCAATCAGTGTCCGGGGGGGCAGAAGCACAGCGGGCGCGCGGGCTACCAAGGCTGAGCGCCGCCCCACGGCCCCTCCGCCCAGAGCCCCCAGAGCCGCGTCCCTGCCGGGCTCGGGACACTCACTCTTGAGCGCGGTGATGAGTGACTTCCCGTCCTTGATGAGTTCCTTGATGAATTTGTTGGTCTTGTCCAGTTCTGCTTCATGCGACTTGAGCGTCTCTCGGAAGTGAGGACTGTCGAGGCAGCAGTCGCTGAACTCGAGCGCGGGGAGCCCCATGGTGCCCGCGGCGCCCAGCTGGGGGACGCGCCTCCCCCGGAGCCCCGGCGGCCCGCCGCCCAGAGCTCGCACACGACAGGACCCCGGCCGGCACCCCCGACGGCCGCCGGCTCCACAGGTGTGGCGCCGGCTCGCCCCTAGCGCGGTGTCCGCCGGCACGCACGGCTCCCGAACCCAGCCGGGACCCGGTGGATGGGCAAATGCTCCGGCTGAGGAGCGGCAGGCAAGCAGGCAGCGTAGTGGCGGACCAGCAGCGGCGCCGGGAAGAGAGCGAGCAGGCGAGCTAGTGCGGCCGCCGCCTCCCCGCCTCCTTCGCTGGCTCGCTTTCCAGCAGCCTCGAGCGCCCTCTCACAGCAGCCTCGGCGCCCCGCCGGCGTCCGGGCCGCTCGAACCTGCTAGCGATGACCTAATCCCCGCCAAACCAATCAGCACGCTCTCCCCAGACCGACCCCCGGGGCGCCCGAGGATGCCCGGCCCTTCCGTGGTCTTGATCCAATCAGAGGAGTCTGGAGGTGGAGTCTGGGGCGGGGGCGGGATCCATACCACCGCCCAGGTCCGCAACGCAAGCTCCGCCTCCTCCCGCCACCGGGGGCTGCAAACCTGGAGCCCTAAGGGTGAGATCTGCAGTCCTGGGGCCCAGCCACCTTGCCCTCCTGCTGCGGCACGAATTCTAGCCGCGGATGGTGCGTCTGCTGGTCTGTCTAGGGGGCGAAGGAGCCTAGATGAGCCGAGGATGAAAAATCTGGCAATTCAGGCTGCAGTTCACCACAGCCCACCCTCTACTACTGCTGGGCAACCGAGCTTAAATTCAAAATGCTCCTGCACCCCGGCCCCGGAGAACCCAAAGCTACCACACGCTCCTTCCAGTCAGGCAGAAAATGTTTGCATCTTAAAATTACCAGGTCTTCTTGCTTGCAGTCTTCTCGCCCCCTACAGTCCGTCCCCCTCACGGCCTCTCCTGCTCAAAACCCGCCCACAGATGCCCCGAGCCAACACAACCACCACCTGACGAGAATTTCAGCCGCCTGTTACCTTCCTGCTCAGCATCTAGCACAATTTATATAATTCCGACCACTGCCTGTCTTCCTTTGCCACGTGAGGAACCTCACGAAGGCAAAAATCTTACAATTTCCTTGTCTGCCGTTGCATTCCAACATCTAGAACAGTGGCTGGCATTTAATACCGGATATTGGGCACTTTACCCTGGACTACATCTGCTATGGTGATTGATAAATATTTGTGAAACAAATGAATGCCTTTCCCACGACCCTCTCCACCTGCCACGCCCAGTGCATTGCTTGTGGTCTATTTGACCACAGGACTCAGTTCTGGCAGCTCACTCACTGCACTTGTTAGGTTAGGTCCCTCAGAGTGTCTAGTGCTTAATTGTGAACACCCAGACGATAGCGGCTGTTCTTGAACAAATTGTTTCTATGTCTGGGAACTAGCAGCCTTCCCTCAGTTGACTGTGTGTGGGCGGGGGGGCAGGGGGAGTTGTTTATTTGTTTGGATTTGTTTTTTTTTAAATACAGGCACTAGCTTAGATGGCAGAGATACATGATGAATAACAGAGAATGAATTTGACAACTGCCAGTCAGTGGGAGAAACAGAAAACACAGCAATCACAATGCTGTGTGTTAAGTTTGGATAGAAGCCCTGGGTGTTTAGGATCATGGAGAAAGAGTTTTTAACTCACCGATGCTGAGAAAATAATTTATTTATTAAATGCATAAATGATGTGATCTTTTTGCTTATTGTATCCACAAATTTGGGCTCAATAGCAGACCCAAATAGATAATTACAACCCTGAAAATAGTTCTTTATTTGCCAAGGACAAGAAAGGTCTAGAATGGAAACTCTATGAAAGTAAATCTGCTTAATGCTTTATCTTGGGCACCTAAAGGTAAGGGCTGACACCAAAAGTTAATGTTTACAACAACAGCAATCGTTTTATTTTCTCTCATGATCTCTGTGGCTCAGGAATTTGGGAAGGACTTGATTGAGTGGTTCTGGCTTGCAGTCCCTTATATGATTGCAGTCAGATGGTGACAGGAGCTGGAGTATGGGGTGATTAGCAGGGCATCGCCCTCTCCAGTAGGCTCAAGGCTTCTCCCTGTCACCCCTCTGTGTGGTCTAATTTAAGCTTCCTCACAGCTTGGCAGCCTCAGAGCTCTGTGGTGAATGTACCAGCCCACAAGAGCAAAGCTGCATCACCTTTTATTTCCTAGCCTTGGAAATCACACACTTCTACCACCTTCACTGGGTACAAGCAAGTCACAAGCCCACCCAAATTCAAGTTGAGAGGAATAAGACCGTACCTCAACAATGGGAGATATTGTCGTAGCCATGCCTAAAAAATATAACCTGCCACAGTGGGCCGGGTACATGCTGAAATATTCGATAAATATTAAATTACTGAAACAAAATGAGATCCTCAATTATTGGTTTTATCCTATTGAAGAAAATAAATGTGTATAAAATATGCATTCATGATCATAATAATACATTAGCTATCAAAAGCTCTTAGTTTGTGTCAGGTACTATGTTAAATTATGCACATGCATTATTTAGTTTTCACACTATCAGATTGGTACAATGATAATCCCATTTTTCAAATGAGAAATGGAGACCAAGAGTTGTAAATTGAACCGGGTTACCTAGTTTAAAAGTCTGTGTGGCATGTACATATACACAACCATATGACCTAATATGCTCTTTCACATGTGAATAATGTATAAATTTTTTTTTGAGACAGAGTCTCACTTTGTCACACTCAGTAGAGTACCATGGCATCATAGTTCACAGCAACCTCAAACTCTTGGACTCAATTCTCTTTTCTCAGCCTGCCACAACGCCCCACTATTTTTATTTTTATTTTTTTTTAATAATATATATTTTTTTTAATCATAGCTGTGTACATTAGTTCAACCATGGGGTACAATGTGGGGGCTTCACATGCAATTTGAGATATTTTATCAACCTGATTGACATACCGTTCGTGACATTTTCTCATTAATCATTCTCCAGTTAGCTCTCTCAGAGACTCTTCACAACTTTTTTTTTCTTTGGCTGGGGCTGGGTTTGAACCCACCACCTGAGGTATATAGGGCGGGTGCCCTACTCCTTTTAGCCACAGGCGCCACCACCCTATTCACAACTTTTAATGCACAAGAACACAGTACGGTGAGTGGTAATTAATCAGAACTGCTAATAGACTGAACTGGTCATGGCTCTGTTTGAGAGCAAAGCCCAGATGAGCCACTATTGTTTATAACAGAGTAAAGAGGGTAGCGCCTGTGGCTCAGTGAGTAGGGTGCCGGCCCCATATACCGTGGGTGGCAGGTTCGAACCTGGCCCCCACCAAACTGAAACAAAAAAATAGCCGGGAGTTGTGGCGGGTGCCTGTGGTTCCATCTACTCGGGAGGCTGAGGCAGGAGAATCACCTAAGCCCAGGAGCTGGAGGTTGCTGTGAGCTTTAACTGATTGCCTCAGAGAGAGAAAGAATCAAAGGGGAGAGTCTTGTGGGAACATTCAGTCTAAGAGACATCATGTTCTAGACCACGTT
>CAUYON010178578.1:0-29825 GCA_963573935.1 Arctocebus calabarensis
CCCAGCTACTAGGGAGGCTGAGGCAAGAGAATCGCTTAAGCCCAAGAGCTGGAGGTTGCTGTGAGCAGTGTGACGCCACGGCACTCTACCCAGGGCAATAAAGTGAGACTCTGTCTCTACAAAAAAAAAAAAAAGAAAGAATACAGGGTCATTCATAGGAAAATTAATAAACTCATATTTTATATCATATCTTATATTTTTAATGTCTTTAATATTTATGTATCAACATGTAGACAGTATTTTATAGAATTTTATAATAACTAATTTGTAAATAAAGGTACATTTAGCTACAACTACCTGGGTATGTATGGAGACCTTTGGGTCCCCTATAAGCTGAAGTTAAAGCTCTGCTTAGTAAAGAACAGCAGTTCCTCATATCAGCCAGGAAAAATCAAACGGGTGTGTTTTGTGTTTTATGATTATGTAAAGTGACTTTGTCTATGTCTCTACTTAGGCATGGTTAGGATATATCTTGTTTCTGGTTTTGGTTTTCTTCTCACTTTCATCATGGTCACAAAATGATCTTGTCAGATCCTGGTGTTCAGTGGGATTGTGTATATTCCATAAGAGAACTTATGCCTTTCACTGTGGGGGTCAAGACAGTTCCTCAGCATAGCAAGGACTTGTTGTAAGAGCCAGCTAGTTGTGGAGCACATGGGGCTGCTTTGCTCTGTCTCAACAGAGATGATAGTGATGCTAATAACAAGTATCATATCTTGTGCTTACATTGTGCCAGGAATTGTGTTCACAGATGGATGCATTTTAAATCACTTAGTGCTCACAACACTGTTAGGTAGGTACTATGATTTTCTCTGTTGTACTGATGTGCATATTAAGAAACTGGATAGGGCAGTAACTAACCCAAAGTACAAAAACTGGTTATTTGCAGAAACCAGAGAATCAGCTACTTCTTACCCACCATCATATACTGTCCCAGCCCCATGTATGTCAGCGGACGTGGCCACCGACTTTGAATCACCTTTGTTGGGATTAATTCTCAACTTACCTCTTACCTCCTGCCTGAGGATATCTCCGCTGTCACTGAGACCCACTGGAGTAACCTAGGAGAACAGATGAATTAAAGCTTTCGAGGAAAAGACTAGCTGTCTTCTCCCTTTCTTTCTCCATGTGAACTATCTATCCTAAGATACAATTGTAGTTCCTGCCGCCTCTTCAGAGACTCTCCTGAAATATCAAACTTAATGTTTGAATGTTTGCCCTCTTTCCTTCCATGACTTAGTCCAAAGTTTTCCTCACCTCTGCTTCCTTGGAATGTATGATCTAATAACTAGCAGCATGCAAGCTTTTACACTAGGTTCTGCTTTGGTGGAAACCTGGGCAAACGGGCTTCAGGGTATGAAAAGTTCACCTGGATTTTTCAATTTCCTCCATCCTTACTCAATACAGTATAGACGATGAAACCTGGCCTTTCTGGATATTGCCACTCTTAAGTAATGACCTTGAATAATTGATTTAATCTCCTTTGCTCTCTCTTAAAAATCGGGGATAAGAGTCCTTACTTCTAATTAGCACTCACTACCTTCCCACCAAGGGTTATGACAAATTAATAATGTTTTCTGTGATCATCACACTGCCTAAACATAATAAACAAATATTATTTTTATAATAATATTAATTATACATACCCCACAAAACTTGCTCCTTTTCCTATGTTTCTCTGTTTCTTGATCTTAACGCTAGCTCATTACCTAAACTGAAAAACTCCTAAGGAAATCATTGACTCTTTTGATTCACTTCTTTCTTTCCCTAAATTTTCACCATATAATTGGTCGATAAATAAATGTGTGTTCTACTTCTGAATTTTTTCCTCTCATATCTACTTCTTATTAACCTCGTGTTTTCATTTTGACAGGCTATTTCAGCATCTCACCAGAATACGCAATGGTAGGATTACCAGGGATCTTTCTGCCTTCTCTCCTTTTGCACATCATAGGCTACCCTCTCCTTTCCTGTTGAGCTTTGGAAACACAGTCTCATTTAAACACTAATAACTCTGCAAGGTAACTGATTTTTCCCCTATTTCTCTAGTGCTTTCTGCCAGGGTTTATCCAACTCTAGGTGCTATTGACTTTTGGGGTTGGATTACTATTGGTTGCTGGGAAGCTGCCCTTTGCATTGCAGCATTTTTAGGGGTATCTCTGGCCCCTGTTCACTAGAACAAAACCAATAACACTCTCAGTCATGACAAATAATGTCTGTAGACCAGAAGTTCTCAATCTGTCAATCTGTCACGACCCACAGGAACTGTATTAAAGGCCCACGGCATTAGGAAGGTTGAGAACCACTGCTCTAGACATTGCCAAAGGACCCTGAAGTGCAAAATTGACCCTGATTAAGAGCAATGCTCATGGACGAGGGTGGTGTGTTGTTGGCATCTATCTCTGACAGCAAGCATTATGTTGGGAATCGTATGGTTGTTGGATAAGTATTAATAAAGAATAAAGAAATAAATGTGTTGTCATTTTAAAGCCTTCTTTTTCAATCTCATAGGCTGCCTTGCTTTTGTTTATACTTCCTACCTCTTTTCCCCATGATTTTGCTGTGTATACCTGTTTTCCCAATGGAACTTTATGATTTCCTTTAACCCTCAATATACATAGAATAAACAGAATATAGTAGTTCCTCAGTAAATACTTACTGAATTATATTTAATTAATAAATTAGCATCTATAAATGATTCTCTGAATATATTTAGGCCACATTTCTTTTTATTTTTAGGTACTGTATAACAATTTTATGCTTTCATAGCATGCAGTACTTCCCCATTGTAGTACTTACACCAAATATAATGAACAGCTTCAATTGTGTACATAATTGTTTCATATATGTCTCATAAATGTGAAGCTACAGACCACAGCTGCCTCCTTTGTTTTGCCTCCCATGTGGCTGATACAGAACCTTGTACAGAGTACATATTTAGTAAATTATAAATCTTTGCCAAATGAATGAATGAATGAATTAAATGAATACATGCTTCCTGTAAGTGAAAAACAAAACTTATGTATTTAAAGAATTTGGCTTCATATATGCAGCATGGCTCATTGGTTTATGTGATAGAACAATCTATATTATAAAATATGTAGTTTTAGAAAGTTTTCATCTTTGTCACATTAGTGAAACAAGTAATTTGTGCCTCTACATCACTTCGCAAAATAGAGAACTTGAGCCTGTCATAAGTCAATAACGATGTTTGATGTCCCAGACTCGCAATCTATTGTAGCTCAGCATGTTCATTTTTTTTCCAGCACTAATGAAATAGCCCACAATCTTAATTGACATACTGACCTTGAAAACTCCAGAAAATGATTTTGTCTGCCAGCTTCATTATCTATGGCTTTATTAGCTGAGGAAATTTGACAATAAAATGTGAAACAATAATGATTAATCTATACACTGATGTTAGAAATTTGACTTCTATCAAATAAATAAAATAATCAGCTGAATCCCTAACACCAGACACCACAGAAACATTTTGGTCTCATATTCCAAATAGGAAATAAATAGCTCTGTTTTATCATCACCTGCAACTACCTATTAACTCATAATTTTGTCACCTCAAAAAGGAATTATTTTATAAGCATTTCAGAGAAGATAACATTGTTTAAAACCCTAATTTAGTGTCTTTTGAGAAATAATTCACATCAGAGAAAACCAGCATGCTTTCTAAAAGAATGCATCTCATGTACATTACTGCATGTTTTCTTTCCTTACCATGGATTCCTATGGTTCCCAGTACGGACCCCCAATTTTAGGATGTGCAATAGACATCGTTTTATAAAAGCTAAAGCTTAGAATTGTTTAGGAGAAGCTGAGATATGGCCTTACATCTGACAAGAAATTGGAAGCAAAGAAATCATAATAAACAGCCTGTAATAAATAATCTCTAATGGAAATATGCCTTTTTTTTATTAACTGACTTGGAATGTTCTGAAGGAAATATTATGTCAAAACAAATTTGAAAGTGATCCTCACCCCAAGCAGTCATATTGGGCACCTGTTGACTCTTACACATTGCACATAACTTAATGAAAAAGGCAATCAGTCCTCACAAAAGTCTGTGACTGTGTGCTCAACAGGGAGTAGAAATTACAAAAGTAATAAATTGTCATTTCAACTTAACCACTACCTATATTTACGTGGACATTTTATTTTAGCTGGCAGAGTCTCTATTATACATGTTTTCAGTCCTTTCATAGCATCTTGCAAATACACAAGTATTTTCTGGGACACAAAGAAATTAGTTATTTCTTTTTTTATTTCTATTGCCACTAAGGTCACATCGAAATCACAAAGATACTAATGATCTGTGTTCTATCTACTTTTCCAACCCCTCTCTTAGTTGTTTCTTTGTTCCTGTCCCTGTGACTCTACACAATATCAAAACACCCCGACAGCCTGGATATGAACCAGTTGTGTTGGTTTTTCTGCCTGCAATGAATCCTGTGTTGGTGCTCCTGGGAAATTCTTTATTGCCTTTCCAATCTCAGCTCATGCTAACCCCATTTCCTCTCTGAAACCTTCATTTACTCTTCCAGACAGGCTTAGCTGTTCATTCTTGTATGTACTGACCTCCTTCTATGGCACTGTTTCCTAGTCTCTTTACTCTAGATCACATATTAAAGGTTGTAGTGTCAAGATCAATGGACCCAGAAGTGCTACTTGCCTCTGCACTAATCACACTGCATGTAGAAAATATCTTCAGTTCTTGACATGGCTATTTTAGAGCAACATCAGTGATGAACTGGAGTGCGTTCAGAGACGTAGAGAATCTTAAAGCCATAACATCATGCACTTCGGTGTCTGTAATTATAGAGTGGGATTGATTATCTCTGAGGCTGTTCAGACACTGAAATAAAATAACACATATAAATGTTTTGTGACCTTCAAAAGTGAATTTCAATGAAGGTGTTCCATGTCAATTTTTCACCTTTATTCTTCCCCTATTTACTGACTCACTTTTTGAGAAACTAGACACCTCTCCCTGTTTTCTATTTCCCCTGTTCATAATTAACCATGTATTGAAATTATTATTTTCCATTGTTGATATTTTTATGTTTTTATTTTTGTCTCCTTGATTAGGAAACAACCTTCTCAATGGCAGGAACTTGTAAAATTATTTCCAAGTCATTTAATATAAGCATATTAATACCAAGCATATAATACAAAGTCTTTGAAAGAATATGAAGAAGAAATTAAGTTTCTTCCACCAAGGAGAAACACTATTATGTTCTCTCAAGAAGTAAGGTCTTCATATTCAGGACAATTACTTTATTCTGTGTAACCCCAAAGAAATTGTGGGTAGCAGATTTCATATCAATATTAGGAAAAATTTGAAAAAGGGAACACAAATGGTTGATTATAAAAGCCAAATAGCCTCTTCTAATTGAAATACATAAAAGTAATTCATTCTCACAGATGATTAGAAAATGGGAATAATAAGTTAAAAATAAAATTCTGAGCATGTCTTTCTAGAAACCACCTTATAGTATTCTCAAAAAGGTATTATACACAGGTACAGACATACTGTATATGAGCAAAGGTACATTTTAAAAATATTTGACATAGAAGACTTTCTCCCCACTGCCTATTCTGAACCTTGCCATATATATATACATACACATAAATATAAAATATATTAATATTATATATAATATATGTGTGTTTTTTTCCAGTTATGATTCCTTATTGGTAGACATTAAATTATTAAGTATATTTGCTAATATAAATAGTATTGTCATGAGCAGACTTGTACATGAATATTTGAAGTTCTTCGAGACATTTCCTAAAACTTTAATGTTAAAGGGAAAGCAAATAAATGGACTTCCTTGAGGGGAGCAATTTGTACATCAGTGTAACTTTTCAGAGGTTTTTCTTTAACATATTCCTATATTGGAAGTCAGGCTAGACTAAATGATCTCTAAAATCTTTTTCTTATTCAACTATAATAACACATGAAGTAATTCTTCTCAAACTCAGCTGTATATTACAATCATCTGAAAAGCTTTTGAAAACTAATAATGCCCAGCCCTGATGAATTAAATCAGAAACTACAGAGACAGGACTCTGTCTTCTTTAAAAGACTGTAGGTTATTTCGATGCACATTCGGTGTGGAAAATTACTAGTGTCAAGGTTAAGTCATGAACATTATCAATATATTTTTTTAAATGGCAGCAACAAAGCTATAAGAGCCTCAAGGAATTGATTTCTTCTCTTCTAGCAAAATATGAGTGTTATGATAGTGACTTAAAGTACAGAAACAAACTAGAAAGAGCATTAAGCAATGTCGGCACAGGACTTTGGTAAATGCTGTTCATTTTCTCAGGGCATACGTCCTTTCTGTCCTCTCAGAGTGTGCCTTACACAGAGGAGAAAAGGCCCCATCTCAGCCTTTTCTCGTTGTTATTCACTGGCCCTTGGAAACTGAGATAGGCATCTCGGTTTATTTAATCATTGGCTCTCTACAAGAAGGTTAGGAATCATCTCTGTGTATCAGAACTGATATGTAGCAATGTCCATCAGAAGAGATTAGTAGCTTTCTGTCAGGGTAGTGGCCACAGGGTAGAATAAAACCTGAAGGTGGGTTAAGTAATTGGGTTCTTGTTCAATAAAAGTGCTTGTTTGTGCAGTGTAATGAAAGATCTTTGGCGAAATGGATGTCTGAATCCAAACACTCTTTGGATTTTCTGATGGATAAAGAGATAAGAGCCAAAAGGATTTAATTTAGAACTATTGAAAAACTTTAAAGAGATTAGAAAAATTGGTAAATGCACTTTCTTTTTTTAAAATCAAGATTCTTTGTTACTTATAAGAACCAGTTATTTTTTTTTAAATTGACAACAAAACTTTTTTTTTTGTCCGTTTGCCATCATTAACTGACCTTTAAGACTCAGGTTACAAAGACGATAATGGAGAAATGGACAAACTGTTATCTCCCATGCACCCTAACCTGAATTTAGGAAGTGTTATCGCCTTTGGGTCTCACTGGAGTGTCACATCAAAGCCACAGGCAGAGCGATGGGATGGTGAAAGGAACAAACTGCGTGTCTTACTTCAAGTGATATTTTTTTTCCCTTAAAGTCAACATTCAGTAGTGCATCCAAGTCTCTGTTAAAAAAAAATCAGCATTTTAAACCAATTTTTTAAGAACATACTTTAAAAATATTCCTAATCCAGAAAATTCATGCAAGCAAGGTCACATGGACAGGCAATTGTGGGTGGAATTTGGTGAAATGTACTAATCTCAACAATACTATCATGCGTGCATAGCATTGTCTCAGCTAATTTTAAGAAGAGGTTATTTGAATCTATTTACTTTCTTAGGGATAAAAAATTCTATTAGATAAATGAGAAATTTTAAAAAGCCATTTCCTTCTACTCATTTTACTAAATGCCTGATTAAATATAAACCTTTATTTAAAGGAAAAAATGTTATGAATTTACAACTCTAGGCCTAGGGGAAAAGGGGGAGATAGTCCACAACTTGGAGGGGGTTAAAAAACTTTGACTGAACAGGGCGTCTTAAACTCTGTGCAATTGTACTGCCAAACACATTGAATATTTTGATCCCTGCTGGAAATCACATAACTCTTGCCCACTCAGCCTCTTCACTTCACATCTGCATGCCTTATCCCCTAAGCCTCCCTTCCTTGAGTGATCTACTGATTTGCATTTCATTAACCTTTGCTTTTTCCTGGGCTTCCACCTATTTCTTTCCCTTCTTTGTTCTGAGATCATTTGGGGTGTATAACCATCTACTCACAAATACATGCTTGTTGAAATTAGCTTCTCCTTAGGGTTGTCTGACAAACCACATGAAACAGCAGAGCTAAGAACACTGGGTTGAAGCAAAAGTTCAACTTGAAAATTTGTGTTTAGATCTCAGCAGCTCCAATGCTTTTTAGAGACGAATGTTCTCTCAGCAGGGAGTCAAAGGCACACTAGTTGATACACTGCAGTGGGGAGGATGGGAGTGTCATCTCTGATGAATTACATCAACATTGCCAGCCTCTGGGTGCCAGGCGAAGGAATGAATTAGCAATACTTTTCAAAAGAAATGAGTGCTTGCTGGATTGTGTCCCTCCTTTTCGGGGGGGGGGGACCCAAATTCAGGAGCTGGACTTCCCATTTATCTCTAAATGAAGAAGAAGACCTTCTTCATTTTTCCTGACTAACTCTTGACTTCATTTTGGACCTGACAAGTTTAAACAAGATGAGAATCAGATTGCCTATGCCTATCTCATTCTTGTGACTCTGGCCGACAATGTAATTAATGTTGCTGTAGGAGAAAGAAAAAGCTTTGTTGATGAGAACTTTTTCTCTCTGTCTTTTGCAGGCAAATACTTGAAAGACTAGGTGCCTTTTTGATATGTTGCTAAGGAAGATATCTTATAAAAATGCTCATGTTTTGTGTTTGTATGCTAATTTATAGGTAAGCCTAAACCACTTTTGTCTTCTTATCTTTTTATGGTGCACTATAAATAATTGAAAACATAATGATAATTACCTTACTGTACAAAAGCAAAAGTAGCATCAGTAGAAACATAATTTTTTTGAGCTGGCCTTCCCTATAATCTATTATTGTCTTCAGCATGCTTATTCTCTTGAATAGGTTTCTTCAGAAGAAATTTTCTTCAAGAAAGTGCTAGAGTTTTACCAACAGTTATGTGGCATCTCTTGTAACAAACTTCCCTTAGTTCACAATTTCATTTTGTCTTAGAATGTTGAAATAATCTTTCAAGATCATTTCTGCAAATTCCAATAGATTTTTCATCTTCTCCTGCCAGTCATGTTTCTTAGTCAATATTCTTATATTTCTCTCCCTTATCTAATCAATTATGAATGCCTTATGTTGGCACTCAAGGTGGTCCACAGCTACACCCAATATTTGAGTTTTTGATTTCCTTTTCTGACCCTTATATGCATTAATCTTTAGTTTCTAATTAAATTATATCCATTTGCGTGTTCAGGTTGTCCATGACATTCAGGCAGCATGGATTGCTTTCCTTATTAATATAGATTTTGCCAAGACCTAGTTTAAATGTTGTTTCATCCATAATATTTTTTCTCATTTATATTCTTCTCATTGTCCACTACCTACCACCAATTACCAACATGGGGACATAATCGTAATTAATTTCTGTGTTTTCTCTGTACTATTGCAAATGAATACCTTTAATATACTCATATGCCTATGGTCTCACTTACTCAAGAACCATGTAACAGGAACAGAGTTTCTCTTTGTACCTGATATACTCACCACTCAAATATATACTGTAGAGAATACATATAAGTAAAGAATTTTTTCTTGCATTTACTTTTTAAAGGGCTACTTAGTTTATTATGAAAACCATTTTGTTAAAAATGTATTAAATGCCTGTGTAGATGAACTTACATTCTGTCAATAAGATAAACTAACATCTGTTTTCAAGGCAGAATATTTTCTGTTTTCTTGCTAATAAAAATGTAAAACACTTTAACCTCCTATTTTTTAGTCAAAAGTGGAATAGTATTCTTTATCATGCATTGATTTCTTGTCTCTAAACTTATAAAGGTGGTTTGGCTGTTTACAGTTTGTGTAAGATGTTATACATTGTCTGTTGCAGACAAGGACCATTAGAATATATCTCTTGGGAACTCTTAGCATGTGGCAAAGGGAAAAATTATAGTGTTAATTACAGATGTGAAAGTACATATGGAAAGATATAAGATATTTTAAAATGTAAACATTCCTCCAGCACAGTGTTGTCATACCATTCTCTATAGAAATCTACATAGAATCAAAATCTAAAATTTTTATTCCATGATCACAAATATATATTTTTCTCACTTTTTTTATTTTCATAGTCCAGTCATCTTTTATTTTTTCTCTCTTTTTTTCTTTTTTTACATTTATTATGGCATGAATTCACAGGGAATACATTCAAATAGTCCCTTCCACTGGTTCTCACCAGTGAGCTTATCTGGGTGGAACAGGCTGGCGCTCCAGTTGAATACAGGTATCTTTCTCTTTGCCTTCCTTCTCTCTCTGATCATTTTCTTCACATGTTTCAGGGAGCTATCTTGCCTTTTAGAGTGATTAGGTGTAATATACTCAATATACACAATAATGAATTAAGCACATACATGTGGCAAGAATCCTGCCTTTAACTTGCATGTTTAGAAAAGGGGTATCTAATCTTTTGGCTTCTTGGGCTATGTTAGAAGCAGAAGAGTATCTTAGGCCACATCTTAAAACACAAATACTAACAAGAGGTGATAAACAAAAAAATAAAATAAAATAAAAGATCTGAGCATGATTTTTATAATATTTGTCACCATAGATAAGTATAAAAGTCCTCACATAATAGTCCTAATTATGCACTCTGTGAGGCCAAGGCCGGTGGATTGCTTGAGCTCAGGAGTTCAAGACCAGCCTGAGCAAGAGAGAGATCCTATCTCTGAAAATAGTTGTGTGTTGTGGCAGGTGCCTACAGTCCCAGTTACGGCGGGGGGGGGGGGGGGGCTGAGGCTAGAGAATCACTTGAATCCAAGAGTTTGAGGTTGCTGTGAGCTGCTATGATACCAACCCCTACTGAGGGTGACAAAGTGAGACTTTGTCTAAAAAAAACCCCAAAATTCTAATCATGTCATAGCCTGTTCAGAGAGTCTATTAAAATAGTCAAACCAGTCCTAGATTTGTGATTATGAATGTAAAACATTTACATATATAAAAATAAAACTTCTTTGGTTTCATCTGAGATTTTTAGTGTAGAATTAAAAGAAAATTAGGCAACATAAAACTAGTGGGATATTTGACATCACATTCTGGAAACTAATGCGTCAGTATTTATTTCAATGGAAGTAGTTGCAATCATCAGATATTTTGGTACTAATTTTACTCTTAATGTACTTCATTCTTAAAAATAGTTGCTTGCAAATGTAGGTATTACCAAAAATCAATGGCATGTATAAGGCATGATTATGAAGCGAGGGATATTTGTCTCTGGAAAGATAGGACTTATAAAAGTCCAATAAAGAGATATGATCAGATTTTTCTATAAACTGAATGTCAGGTTGCAGCTCTGTGCATTTCATTTAAAAATTGGCAGGTAACATATCTATGGCAACTAAAAATGAAGTTGCGAATATACCAAACTATTAATTATTTTTCTGGAAATTTTGAAATCGGTTTTTAACTTCTTGTATCAAATCAAACACAAGACTGTAGATTTTTCACAGTTCACAAGACTATGTTTAGCCAGCGTTTCAAAATAAATTAAGTCTTTTGCTTTAATTTGAGCTTGCCATAATTTATGTTACATTTAGAACATTGATATAGTTTGAAATATTGTACTGATATGTTGATTTTCACCTTGAAGATGCATATTTAACTCACTTAAATGAGCAGTTTTATCCAGTAAGAATGCTAGATCTATAAGCCACCTTTCATTGTCAAGTTCTGGAATAAATTTGGGTTTTGATACTATCAATGACATCATGGTATGTCAGAAATCACAAAATCTTTTCAACATTTGGCCTTAATTTAGCCATATTCTAAAAAATAATGTTATCATAGTCAGCATCAATATTTTTAAGGAATTCCTGCAAGTGGCAAGGTTTTAATCCCTTGGCCCTTACAAAATTCACTGTGTTGATGACGATTTGTCGGACATTATCCATTTTTAAAGCTTTTGAGCATAAATTTTCTTGATGTACTATGCAATGATACTTCAGCAAACATGACTTTGGGGCAGCAATTGCATTTTCTTCTATTAATTTTACAGGTCCTTTTCTTTTACCTGCCATCGCTAGGACACTATCAGTAGCTATATCAGATATGTTGACGATGGACAAAAATATCCCTTTAACCTATTTTTTATTGCTTAATATAAATATCCTGATTAGTGGTGTCATTTAATAGCAGCAAAAAAGACATTTTATCAGTGACATTATGTTTCTAATAAATATCTCTAATAAAAATGGCATGTTAAGCTGTATTCGTACCATCACTGCTGACATCCATCACTAAAGTGTAAAATTTAAAATAAGCAGCTTTTCTCTTCAAACTTCTTTCACTGGATTTTCTAATTTCTTTAGTTCACCTGGATATAAACTGGTGAGACAAAATGATTTTAGAAATATCCCCCCTTTTAACAGGGCAAATTATATCTGCCATGCATTTCGTATGTTGCCTAATAAACTCACCATGAGTAAATGGTTTTAATTTTTTTGCTATTAAATATGCTACCATATAACTAGCTTTTTATAATGGAATCAATCTGAGTCGTAACTTTGAAAATGTTTTTTCCTTGGGAAAACAGACTTTTTACAGGTTTGCTATTTTGTCCTTACAACATAATCTTTCACAGGCGTTGAATTTGGCAGCATGTTTTTGCATAAAATACCTTTTCAAATTATAGTCTTTGAAAATGCACACAAATTCCCTACAAATTAATCAGTGTTCCTTACTATTTATGTTGACAAAAAAGTAGTCATCTACCTACTTTTCATTGAAGAACCTTCCTTCATTCATAATTTTTCTCTTTGGGGAGATATATTTTCTTTTGAAGTGTTGTGGAAGACATGCTAAGGTTAAAAAAAATAGATAAGGGACTATATTTACTCTTATTATGAAAATTAATTGACAGGAAAATCATAAGGGAAGCTTGGACTCTTCCACATCTCAGCTGCTGATGCAGGGTGAGGTGGAGGACCGGTTGTGAAGCACAGCAGGCAATGTGTGAGGTGCCGCCAGGTGTGGAAGTGCCCTTAACAATCAAATAAGAATGTTCAACTTCCTTCTAACTAACATTAAGTGTCTAACGTTGCAATAGTAGGTTGAAAGATTATTGATGACCACTGCCTCATCAAGTCACTAGGAGCACATGTAATGGTCTAACGGTGTTGCTTCAACTGTCTGTGCACACTGCTGTAAAATGGAAGCCATAGATGGACAAAAATAGCAAGAGAGTCTCTGTGTGTGTTCTCTGTGATATTACAACACAACATTGTTGTAACAAAATTCATCCTCAAGAACCATGCAATTGAAATCCACCAAATAATTAAGAATAATCTCTTTATGTTTTTAAGTAGGTCTAAGATTTTGTGTTGAGCCACGTTCATAGCCATCCTGGTTGCATGTTTTGAATACCCCTGGTTTACAACAATGCCAGCAGCATTCTGGCTAACATGGTGGATTCTTTAGGTTTTTCAATGGTAACATTTATGGAGCTTGCCTTTTAGAACAGTACCCAATCCCTTGATGTCTACAATTTCTCCTTTCTTTTAGAGTCATATAAAAGGTAGTCAAAGGAACAACTCTGCATTTTCTAAAAGGCCTTGAGGATATGTACTGGGCACTTCTCCTCTTTCCCTTTATGTTCACCTTTTGCAATTTATTGGAAGATGGAGGCTCCAGCTGAAAGGACTCTGACTTCAATTTATATTTTTTAATAGCATTTATTTCTGATGACAAAAATAAGATAATTGTGCATTGAAATAGTTTCTGTTTACAATAGAGATCAAAATTTGATCTAATGGACCCTAAGTATATTAGACTTCGTCAACTCTTTTTGAGCTGAAAAATTATAGACGCTGATGAGTTCTTTTTCAGCTTTCGTTTGTATGTAATATATTTAATGTTTATAATGAATTCATTACAAATAATTAGTTTTCTGTGATTTAACTAAAGGAATTGAGGATATTTAGAGTATAAAGTTAAAAAAATAAAGAGTGTGGAGTTAAAAAAAGTGACAGAATTGTTTTAGAACATACATTCCATGTACAATTAAAAACAACACAGAATCCATTTGCATGGAATGAGGATGTCCCATTATTTATATCAAATTTTTTCAAAATAATTATTAACATTTAATAATAATTATTATAATCTTCAGTCTAAAACTAATTTGCTATTCCTTTTTACTTTATTGAAATATCTTAATTTATTATCATAGATTTTATTATATTGTGAAATCATATTATTCAAATAATAATTGCTATTAATATGACTAAAAAAAAATTTTGAATTAATGCAATTACAGCATTTAGTAAACTGTATTACACAAAGTAAGCTCTCAAGCAATGATTCTTTTTCCTATTACCATTATTATTTTCTTGATGCCTGAATGCTGCAGCATGTAATTTATTTAACAGATTCCCTACTAAAGGAAACAGCTCCTAAAATTCAAATTAAATTTTAATTGAGCTTTCAATTAAATTTCTAAATTTAATTGGGCTTTCTGATTCAGGATGTTTAGGGAATGAATATAATGTTTTCTGTTTTTCAAATAACTTATAGTACTATACATAAAAGCTATATTAAAACCAAGTCTATTTTTCTTTCATAATTCAGTAATCACTTCATTTTCTTGTTAATGTAGGGTTATTATTTTGACCCCTATTTCCATTGTGTTTTTCATATGTGCCATTATTAATAATGTATTCTCACTACCATTAACAATAATATTAAGGGTAAAAAATAAGAAAAATCACAAAGGGAATCTTTTCCAGTTAATGGGAATAGCCTTCTACAGATATTCCTTCAGATATCCCAGTTTTCTTAACTAGCAGATGCCATTATTAATTATATAAACATCATTAACATATACTTCATTTGTTGTATTTATTTTATGATCCAAATAATATCCACACTTTTTGTTTTCTCAGGTTCCAAATCATACTTTCCCAAATGATCTTACATGACTTAATGTCTTACTATTTTTCTGCTGCTATAAGTACCTGTTAGACTAAGTAATTTATACATAACAGAAATCATTTATCACATTTAAAGACTGGAAAGTCCAAGATGAAGATGCCAGTGGATTCAGCGCCTGGTGAAGCCGCTTTCTCTGCTTCTCAGATGGTGCCTTGTTCCTGCTTTCTCATAAGGTGGAATGTAGAAGGAAAAAAGGCAGTGGGTGTTAACCTGCAACCTTTTCTTTAAGGAACATTAATCCGTTCATGAGGGCAAGGCTGAAATTACTTAATCACTTCCCAAAGGGCCCTACTTCTTAACAAGATCATATTAAGTATTAGGCTCCAGCCTGTGGATTTTAGAAGGCCACATACACTCAAACCATAGTACTCAATGTCAAGTTTTCATGGTATACTGGGTTTCCAAGAGGCTAGTTCTCATTGCTCAAAAAAGACCACTAGACTAGAAAATGGTTAATGAGAATCTCTAGTTCCTAGGTGCTTCTTTTAACCCTCATTGAAAAGCATAGAAAATGATAAGCAGCAACACAGAAAATCATAATGTGAAATAATATAACTGAGATTTAAAAGCAGGAAGTGAAAATTAAAAATTTTGACAAATTCTTTTTTTTAAGTTGTGGAGTCACAAAATAATACACTGTGATTCTATGTAACTACCATTAGTGTTGCTCTTATAGGCAAGTTATTCTCAAAGGTATCTGCACTTAAAGAGATTTCTCTAAAATACTAATTTTTCTTTTCATTAAGAAAGATTTTCAGAAAAAAAGAATGATCATAAAGATAGATAACATGAATATAGCCTTAAATAATATATATATTTTTATTATTCTGCTCTCTGGCCAAGAGAACTTGCAATGAGAAACAAAAGGCTCCTTCCCTCAAGGCTCATACTTTCTAGTAGAAGTAAGACATTAATAACTACTAAATATCTTATTCTTATTATACCTCTCTTCATAATTAATGCACTAAATGAGTATAGTTTCAAAGTTAATCTTTTATCGATTCCTGTCCTAGTTTCTCCAAACCTGATCAATTGCTTGTACATAGGTAAACTGAAGCCTTCAACCAGTACTTTGGGAAATCATCTATACTGAACCATATAGTCCCTGAAGCTTAACCTTCAGTAGCCAACTATCAACAGCCATTTCCACATTTCCATTCCTCCTTCCTCTAGGCTATAACCTCAGGGCTGACAATCTAAGAACTATAATCTGCAAAGTTCCTTCTCAGCCTTGATTCTACCAATGAGAATTACTTACATAAGATTTGGAACATTGCTTGCTCTGACAGAGGCATATGTGTGCGTTTCAGCGGATAAAATTTTGTGTCTGCCTATGACTTGACCTAATAAACCACCTGCCTTGTTATTGGAAACAACTATGACCTTTGGAGGTCAGTTTCTGGAGAGCTAACAAAGACCTTCCTTACTGTACATCACTCACATTTAAAAACAAAAAAAAAGTATCTCAAAGCATACAGGTGTGTTTGATTACATAGATTGCTTTCATAATGCTTGAGTCAGGGTTGTAAGTGTACTCATTACCAAAATAATGTTCACTGTACCTATCAGATAAGTTTTTGCTCATTCCCTCCACTTTCAAACTCCTTGCTTGATTTCTATTGAGTTATACTTCCCTCCATGCATGTGTGTGCTCATTGGTTAGTTCTAATTTAATAGTGAGTACATGTCATGTTTGTTTTTCCATTCTTTAGATACTTCACTTGAGATAATGGTTTCTACTTCCATCCATGTTGTTGCAAGAGGTATTCAGTCATCCTTCTTCATGGCTGAGTAGTATTCGATAGTGTACAAATACCACATCTTGTTAATCTACTCATGAATTAATGGGCATTTGGTTTGACTCCACATATTTGATTTGCAGTTGTGAATTATGCTGCAACAAACTTTAGACCTCAGGCTTATAAGCACTCGATACCCACTATTAAATAAATTTCTTTAAAAAATATCTAGCATAAAAAATAAAAATGAAAATAAAAAAAATCTAGCAGAGCTTGGTTTCTTTATTGAGCATTGACTGACATGCTTTATTCTTTTTTTTTTTTTTGAGATAGAGTTTCACTTTGTCACTCTCCATAGAGTGCTGTAGAGTCACAGCTTGCAGCAACTTCAAACTCTTGAATTTAAGCAATTCTCTTTCCTCAGCCTCCAGAGTAGCTGGGGATTGCAGGTGCCTGTCACAATGCCTGGCTATTTTTTAGAGATGGGGTCTCACTCTGGCTCAGGCTGGTCTTGAATCCACCTTGGCCTCCCAGAGTGTTAGGATTATAGGCATGCGCCACTGAGCAGGGCCTGACATTCTTTGTTCTTGAATGTTTCATAGTAAGACTGTTAAATTTTGCTGTATGTGTGACCTGCTTGGTCCTTCTATCCAGGACCCTTACTTGTATATCCCCAAAAGTTAACAAAAAACACAAAAAACTTAGAATCTTCAGTTATTCTCAAATTAAATCACTTATTTGAATGAAATATTTTGTCTTCATTGATCTCATGTTTTCATAATTTTTCTTGATTTAGCATTCCTTTCAGTACTTCAATTATCAGTTTTTCAAAGTTTCAGAATTATTTTTTTTGAGCTGCTTTCTTAATGTTTGGTTTATTCAGGTTGCCCAAATCAGTCATCATGTCTTAATATCAAAGCCATCATCACCTCCCACACCCAAACTACTTACCCATATCATTCTATGTATTAATAATGGTATCAATATTTTTCATGCTTCTATGTATTAATAATGGTATCAATATTTTTCTATGTATTAATAATAGTATCAATATTTTTCATGCTTCAAATCAGAATCCTTTGATTTGGATCTTCTTTGTCCTACTGCTTCCAAATCATGTCAAAATATTTATTAAAAATTTATTACAGCTAATCATTTATTTCTTATTCTTATTGAGGCAATGCTAATTATGGGACAGGGCAATTGCTAAGTATATGGGAACTGCAATGCTAGTAAGCTTAGCCTGTGCTGGATGACCTGGGTCTTATAGAAACTGTGGAATGATGATGTGCATAGTAATAACAATATTAGATAAGTGTTTTTTAAGGCCAGAGAGGTTCAGTTAAAGAGAAGGAAAGAATGGAGAATTGAAATATTTCTCAAAAAGCTATTAGCATTCAGCATCTTAAGTACCAAGTGTTGTCATATATAATGTACTCCTATGTATAATGCACACCCAAAGTTTTATTCCAAAATATTTAGGAAAAAAATATTTTGTTTTAATTTCTTAATTTAAATTTTTATTTGTTTATATTAGGTACTTGTTATTTGTATTATAAAGAAATGTTGGCATTTATGTTTAACATGGTACAAAATATTTCATATAACAAGTAATCACAAATCACAAGAGCAGATACAAGGTACAATAAATTTTATGTACTGATAGCTAATACATGTATAATGTGCAACCTTATTTTGCACATTCATGACGGGGAAATTGAGCCTTATACATGGTCAAACACAGTAATTCATGAAGTAAATAATGTGCATATATACTAATTTATTAATATATGTCAATTTTGTTTCCATTTTAATTGATAAATCATGATAACATATTGCATTTATGGATACAATATGATGTTTTGATCTATGTGCAAAATGTGGGATGATTAAATTAAGCCTATTATGTCCATCATCTTACTTAACATTTTTTTTGTGATGATACATTTGATATCTACTCTTTGCTATTGTGAAATAAACAGTATGTTATCATTGACTGTAATTACCCTGCTACAATGGATCTCAAAATATATTCTCCTGTCTAGTCAAAACTTTGCCTTCTTTGAGCCGTGCACAGTAGCTCACAGCTGTAATTCTAGCTCTCTGGACAGAAGTGGGTGAATTACTCGAGCTCAGGAGTTTGAGACCATCCTGAGCAAGTGAGAGACCCCATTGCTAAAAAGTAGCCAGTAGTTGTGGTGGGTGCCTGTAGTCTTAGCTACAAAGAGGCTGAGGCAAGAGGATCACTTGAGCCCAAGATTTTGAGGTTGCTGTGAGCTATGACATCATAGCTCTCTACTGCAGACGACAAAGTGAGACTCTGTCTCAAAAAACAAACAAAAAAATAATCTTTGCACTCTTTGATCTGCAAATCCCTATTCCATCGTTCTTCTCTAGCCCCTAGCTTCTGAGAACAGCCATTCTACTCTCTATTTCTAGTCAGTCAACTTTCCTTAGACTCCACATATCTGTGAGTCCACATGTGGCGTTTGTCTTTCTCTGCCTGAACAATATGTATTTATTCCAAATAATGCCCCATGCAGTGCTCATAGCAGGTGCTCATTGAGTATTTGTTGAATAACTGAATGAATGAACACTGTAAATGTAATGTATCAAAGGAAATGATAGTTTAATCACTCTCTGTAATAATCAGACTATACATAAACAATGACACTATTCTGGATATAATATTGACAAACTGAAATACACATTTACTATGGCCCATTTAAGGTGAGTATAGTTATTTGTTTGTATTGTCTCTTATGCTAGATTTTGATTATTTAACTGTCTTATGTGTATACTGTTGGTGCTTGCATAAGCATAGGGCACAGTAAAGAGATGAATGCCCCTAAAATGCTTATTTTGTGGATGAATAAGGCCAGATGAGATAACCCACTAACCATAATACAGAGGGTACAAAAACTGTATGTGCATTTTAGGATAATACTCTCTATATATGGATAACAAAAGATGAATGAAAATCATGTTTGAACACCTCTTGTAATTGCAGAAGCCAAAATGTGACTTAATATTGGAGTTTAATACAGTCTTTTCCGTATTTAAAATGTGTGTACATTTTTGGCACTGTCTGTAGTATATGAGGAAAGATGAGTAAACTAAGGGCATTTTTGAGAAGAAATATTTGAGAAAGAAAATAACATTTTTTTAATATTTAAAATTTTTAATATGTAAGGGGTATTAAACTTGCTTTCATCAAAGTCTTGAGCCTAGGCTCATAAGTGGAAGTGTTAGGAACAAAGAGTAAAAAAATGAAAAGGAAGAGATTGAGAATTAACTAGATTCCTGACAATACATAGGGCATATACATTTGACATAGACTATTACATTTAATTTTATAATAACTATGTGTGTGATATTATAATCACATTTTATAACTACATTAATGAAAATGACATTAGCTACCATAACAAATTTTTATCACATTTATTACTTAAATAGAATTCAGAAAATATGCTCTGTTCTTGTGCATGGTGATTTAGAGACATGGCCTCTTTCATTTTGTGCCTTTTCCATCCCCTATGGCTTCTGGATACTTGAAATTTAATCAATGATTGAGGGAAGTATGGATGATTATGGTTGGGTGGTTTTGAAGACCTAAAAGCAAAATGCATCGTTCTCACTCAGCTTGTTTTAAAATGACTCTCATGGTCTTATCAAACTGCCAAAGAAGCTGTGGACTGTATGCATAGGAAGAAGAGGAAAAGGTTTTAGGGTAGATTTATATATCCAGTCTCTGCCATAGTATGTGAGCCTTTAAGACTTTGAATTTAAGTAATGTTCTATCTCATTGTAGGATCATCAAATTCTTTCTACTCTAGTATGAGGGTATCATCCAAGCACAAAGAACAGCTTATATGTGAAAAGAGTTTGGACAGCCCCCTGCCACACTTATAAGTCTTCATTACCATGCACATGCAAATGATCTTCCCTGCGTTCACTCTATGGATTAAGGATACATAGAGGTGATAACTACACAAGGTAGTCTTTCAGGCAAGATAACCTCTAAGGTCTATATAACTTTAAGATTAAATCCCTAACTTTGAGTTTTACTCTATTTTATATGGGGTGGGAGGATTGAATGATTATAATCAAGAGAATAGCAAGATGAAATCAGTTTTAGAAATATTATTCTCTTCTGCTGCAATGTGCATTCAATTCAATAAAGCAGAGTATCTGAGATATAGTAGTGTTTATTTTTTGAGAAGATAGTAAAACGTTAAATATACTCAATTAGAAGGAAATGTGTTAAAAATTATTTTACTTCATTTAATGTGTATTGTCCAATAATCCTTAAGTAAAAAAAAAAAAGTCCAGTTTGCTATGATGTGTGGTCTATAAAATAATCATTTAAATTCTACCTATGCATCTAATTATAAATATTTGCTTGAAAATCTGTTATTTTTGAGAATTAAAATATCATGTGTAAGTCCAGAGCATATTTGATGGGGTTATAGAGGTGAGGGGAGACTTGCCCTTTCTCCTGAAAGTTTGGTAAAAGATTAACTCACAATTATGGGAGATTCATAAAAGAAATGTTTATTTGCCAATATCAGGCACATAGGGAGAATCACATAGTGATTAGCCAATGTCTCAGTGAAGTTCAGATACTTTTATAACACACCTTATAGAGGGGAGCAGAGAAAGAAGAATAGGCAAATTCTGCTTAGGAGTCATGAAGAGGTGCTTGGGAGGATGATTGGATAGGGGTAAAAGACTGACTTGTATTTTAACCTGAGAGATAAGTATTATGTTTTAAGACCTGTTTGGGTCAGGTTTGCTGGCATTCTTGATATTCTTTTCTGCAATATATGTGATAACAGGAAGAGGAAGGGAAGTCAATTGTCTCCTTTGATCTTTTGATCAGGTCAGTTTGGTTTATGTGTTAGAGGGAAAGCCTCTTCAAAGGGCCTGTTAATCTTTCATGGCCTTTAATTCAAAAAATTCTTTATACCAAAGAGTCATATTTTGGGGTGAAATTTTCTGAGCTCCTTCAGGATTAAATATTTACATTTAAGGAATTAAAAAATGAAATCAGTGGTAAAACAGACATAATCGTTCTCTCCTTGAAGATTTCTATAAGTCAATAAATTTTTATTGTTACAAATGGATTATATTGCACTTCATATATATTCATCTATTTTTCCAGCTGAGGATGTTTTCCTTTATGACAATCAATGCTGTGTTTTCTACTTACTCAAAAGGTTTTAGCCTTTTAAGCTTTCTATGAGTAATGTTATTGATAGTTTGTGATTTAATTTTTTAATTTATAGTCTTATATGTGTAAGCAATGTTACATATTGATATTGCTAAAATTCTGAGGCTAGTCTATATTATTTTAGTTCTTCACAGATGGTTTTTGTCTCCACTGTTACCTTTATGAGGCTAGAAATCGCATCTCTATACAGTAATTTTATGTTTAGTAACTAATATGGAATTATGTATTCAAAGAGCATGGCAAAGGTACCTACCAAATGAATAAAATACCATTCATAAAGCATACAGTTAAAATGTATAGATCGATGCAACATAAAAAACAACTTTATGTTCATGTTTCATAGTCAACTCTTTCCACTTATGTAGTAGAGAATATTTTCTTAATATAACTTGAGGATAATTTCTATTTGTAAGATGTAGACGCTAAAGGCAAATGGCAGAGCTCTGGGCAATAAAACACTGCACTTGTCAAAGAGTAAAAGTCACATATGAGAGTCATCATGGCATTTGGAAAATGAGAAAGGAGTTATTGAACAAACCAAGAAAAGTTCAATTTCTCTTTAACATGCTATTCTTTAGTGAGTTGTTTGTGATTCTTATCACATAAACTTCAGTATCACAGAAGATGACATCACAGCAAAGCAGCAGCACCTGCATCTGGCTCACCTCCTCCCCTCCCTTACTTATCCTCTTTCCTCCAGCAGTCAGTGTCAATGTGACCCTACTTATAAAAAAATCAAGGTATTTTAGGTCAATATTCTATAATAAGTCATTTTTAGTTCTACTCTAGATAATTGACTTGCTATGACCTATTTCCTGTAACTGAGTGGTAACTATATCCCAATTTTAAACCATTTTTCTAGAGCTCCTTAGTTTCCAGACTTCCAACTTCAGAGTCTTAAAGGTGCCTCTATACACAAGTCTCAGGCAGACCCTGTCACCTTTCTTACAGACATTCCCAGTGCTTTCCTAACTCCTTGAATTTTTAAAGGTTGCTTTCTTCAAAGTAGCCCTTTCCCATGCTCTGTAGGTCTCTTGCGTTATCCTTTTTCTCTCGATTAGGTTTCCTTTAAGAAGTTTATGCTAATTGTCTTACCTAGATTTTCAGATCTTGAACTATGCCCTCTTACTCTTATAATTAAGAGATTTATAAGATAAAATAAAATCCAATGACATACTACCAAATACTGACTAAAACAATCAAAGGTATACAAAGAAGAAAACCTACCTTATGTTAGCCATGGGCTCTTGTAAAAGAAGCTTAGCATGTACTAAATAAATGTACTCTGACATATATAATGCATACAGGTACAGCCTGAGGAAAATCTTTTACAAAAAGGTGTTTGGATTTTGGTGACTAGGTTTCCAATCAGTTTTGACAGAACACTATAAATATTCACTAACTTGATGGTGTAAAATCTAGACACCAGAAAAAAAAAAAGAAAAGAAAAAGAAAAAGGGCTTCCCCCTGAAAAGCCCTTTTAACACTTTAGGTCCTTGTGAACAGCCACTGAAAACGGAGAACTGGTTAGAAATATGTCCTTGATGTAGTGAACTTGACCTATGATCCACAAAGCAGTGACACCAGAATGAGGGGCCCCACTCAGTCAATCCTCTTATCTGGAGTTGATCTCAGGTCAAACAGAACTCTGGAGAGAATAAATCAATAGTTTTGTCAGACTCAGAGACAACACTTAACTGCTAGATCTGTCAGCATCCTATTGAGTCTCACTGGCTCCAGCAGTAGCCTCTGCATCATCCCCACTGGGCCAAGGAGGGAACAGATGCATCCTTGTGCTGTGTCCTATGATTGAAGACCAAGCATGCCTCCTCCCCTACATGGGAGCTAACACAGAAGGAGCCAGGAAACCACAGGCACTGCTTGGGAAACTGGCGTGACTGCCAAAGTGGGTCCTACAGGCGGTGGAGAACTTTGGCTGTCCAGCAGCTCTGGCCCACCTACACAGACCCTGGACCACTGAGACAAGTTCCTGACTAAGTGACTGGGCAGCAGAAGTCCCCACCTTGGTAAAACAGCTCCCCATATGTAAGGCTCTGCCCTCAAAACTACTAGAGCCATCTCTAAAGCTCTCCTTATGCTTGAGTCTGACCCTGTAGTTACAGGGCTCCTGCTAGGCCTGCAGCTCCACTCCTAAGATTCCAGAGTTATGCCTGGATCCCAAGACCCCACAACCAAGTTCTTAGCATTACAACTGAGCTGGATATTGGTTTCAGTAAAAACCTGCAGGTTTTGGTGTTACAAGTGGGAGTGGCATGTGTGTAGTTAAAGGGCCAGGAAGGCTGTAAGCTTCATCCAAGTCTCCATCACAGAGACAGGGAGAGACGCACAGTCTGAGACCTTTGAAGACATGTTCCTCATTTTCCAGTTTTTCTTAAAATGAATTGATGGATGTATTTGAAAAGAGATAACAGGATACATCATATATTTTCATTTTTTCAATAAGTAAGTAGAAGAATCTTTTTAAAGGCTTTCTTTTTTTACAGGGCTAATTTTGTATCTTTTTCTAAGTTCATTTACCAATGTTCACTGATCCCTGGTACAGGGATCAGGACCAAGCATACATCAGGAATTTTGTGTCAAAAAAATTCTTTTCTCAATTACCTTCTGGGATTTCATTACATATTTAAAAACATATGGGCAATTTCACTGAAGTCATGAGAATGCAACAACATAAACCCTGGAGGGTGAAAGTTTAATCCATACCTTAGAAACTTCTTGACCAATATTCAACAATATTAAGAAAATGTTTCTAAAAGTGGGTGACACCTGTGGGTCAAAGGAGTAGGTTGCCAGCCCCATATGCCAGAGGTGGCAGTTTCAAGCCTGGCCCGGCCAAAAACTGCAAAAAAAAAAAAAATGTTTCTAAAAGTTCCTAGTATTTAAAATCATTGATCATTAATCTTATCTTTTTTAATGAAATGTAATTTATTTTCTTCAATTGAATTTTTATCAAAATCAACATGTTTAGCACAAATAATAGAATTTTGAAGATAAGAGTCGAAATCTAGGAGTTGTCCCTCACTCTCTTCCCTCTCACTTTACCCTTTCTTGCAAACCCAGCAAACTACCTGGAATGCAGTTTACTCATGGTCGATATAAATACATCTTGAAATTTTGTACAGCTTGGGAATTCTGACATCAGAGAGACTTCAAATATTGGGTTATGCTATAAAAACATGCATTTTCACACAGCCCTTATTATACCCCCATTTCTTGCATTTTTATTTATACTCTACTATAGACCTACTTTGAGACAGTAAGGAATTTTTCCTCTCTTTGGCTTTATGTTTCTATTTCTAATTCATTCATACAAATGCTATTAATTATGCTATCATGAATTATACATATCTACATAATATAGAAATAAAAGGAAGCTATCTTTTTGAGGACTCACTTGCATTAGAAATAGGGGGAAGAATTACAGAGAAAAAATTACTTAGGTTTACACCCTTGCACATGAGAGGAAAGAAGCAGTGAAAGGATATATTTTACTGCCCCTAAAATTAATCTTTAGTCTTATATAAGTCCTGTAATATTCTTGGATATTTGAATACAAACTATCTCACGTATTCAAAATTGGAATCTTGCTCGCTTCAACTGCCACTTTAGGGTTAATACATTGGTCTCAGACTCATAACTACCTTACCCCGTTTCTGATACTTGGTCCTGAAGCCTATGGTATGCACTGACCCTGACGTGTATGTGACCATGTATTTAAGAACGCTCTTAAGTACTATCAGCTCCTGATGAGAGAAGAATGTGCATGCTTGGAAGATCAGTAGTTGGGTACACCATAATAGACAGGACAAAGTAATCAAAGGAAAAATCTATTCGTGGACCAATAATAATAATTTGAAAGGAGGTGATATATGTCTGGATTGAGATTATGTTAGAACTGGAAATTTGGGGCAATATTTCAAAGTAAAAATAATAAGTAGCAAATAGTAAGAAGAGACTAAGAAATCTTTTAATTCTCGAGTTTAGTAGGTTAAGAAAGTGCCTGTAGCAAGGGATGTTGGATGTAGACAGAGGTTTACTTTAATGTCATTTGAAGAAGATTATAAACTCTCTTAGGTTGTGAAGAAATGAGCTGCAGTAGACACGATCTTTTGGTGATTAGACAGGGCAGACATTTTCCACGTGAAACTTTAAAGGTGAGAGTTGAAAACCGTATAGTTAATCTCTGAGAAAAAAACTGATGCAAGATAAAAGATGGTCCAGGAGTGATGGTTAAGAATGCTGCAATCCAGCGAACGGAAGAAAAGCCAGTGTGAGAGGGATGGAGAGCTGGGGGAGGGCAGCGCAGGGGGTTGGAGATGAAATGTAAGCTAAGAGCCAGGAGGCCTTGGGAATGCACAGTTCCTGCAGGAAAGAGATGGGAGATTCAAGAAGAGGCTGCTCCAAAGAAGGTAGACTGAAAAAAGGGACTCTGAGTGGACACTTTTAAAATAAGGGCTTGTTTAACCTAGTTAACTTTTACATATACAAGAACGCGAGCTTACAGACATCTTAAAAGCGTGAATAATATTAACCCAAATAGAAGCTTGTGAGTAAGTTAGGAAGTGTGGGCAGGGCAAGGCAAGATCAACTGTGTGAGAAAAGAAAGACTGATTCTCTCTGGAGCTGTTTCAGAATGCTTTCGACAGGGAGGTTTTGCTTTGCTGCCTTGGCAGGTGCACAAGGTCATCACACATAATCGGAGCCATACCTAGATTGGGCAATTATTTATACAGTTCTCAAGTCCATTATTAGTTTCTTCAGCTGACTCTACAATTTCTTTTTACCTTTTTGCTACTTAAGATGCTAGAATACAATTCCAACTTGGACCCTTCCATAGTTCCATATGGGATTGTACTATGCTCTGTCGTGGGATAAGACATAGAAAGAAAAGTGAGCAAGAGAATGGGAAATACATCACTGAATTTTTTTTTTCTCCAGACATTCATAATGGAAGATCTAGAATTAAAACTTTAAACAAAAAATGTAAATTACAACAATAATATCGACAAGTACCAGTTGAATAGGTTGTTAGAATAAAGTTCATGATATAGTTATAGAAATTTCATAAATAATTGACTACAATGGAGAAAGGAATAACTTAGAAAAATAAGCCTACCAATACAAAAAGTAGCTTTTGAGCCATGTTTAGATGAAGTTCCAGTATACGTATGTATTACTTTACGTTCATATCACTGTATTTAAATTTAAAGATTGACTAGTGAGCCAATTTAGGAGATTTGCTGTTGCTTTCACAGAGTTTTTATTAAAAGCTCTTCTTCAGGTTAGTAACTATATTTTCCCATGATGATAATACTACTTCACACTAGAGCTTATGTAGGTGTTCAACAAGATTAGTAATCCCAAACTCTAAAGAGAAGCTAAGACCTCCCTAACCTCTCCTGTTTCATCTCTTCTGCCTATTTCTCTCTTTCTCTTTCAGGAATACTCTACTTATTTTTTCCCTTCAATTATGCCAAGCTCATTCCAATTTCAAGTCATTTCCCCCATTTAATCCTCTCCACTCCATATTGACATGGCTGGCTCCTCTCCATCCACTACATTCATTCAAACCCCCACATACCCCCCACACACTACCTTATGTTCACAGTATTCTCATCCTTGCATGAAAGTATCTTAACATTTTTCTTATTAATTGTATTTTATTCTTATAGATTTTTATCTATAAGAATAAAAATGAAAATACAGATAAAGATCTATAAGAATAAAAATTAAGCAGAGCAGTTACTTGGGCTGGCCTCAGTATATAGATCAGTTCTTACTTAGAGTCAGATCCCAATAAGCATTTTTTGCATGCATTGTCACTTTTTACCAAGAAATACTATAAAACTATACTGTATACCTAGATCCCAGGGCAATGTTTTACATTTATATCAATACTGTTTTCCAAGTATTTTGTTCATTTTGGATGACAGATATTGTCCTTTTTGTATTAGCTGGTATACAAATGAATAGTACTTACATAGGTAAGGTAATATTTCATTACTACAGAGCCCTTCACAGAACTGAAGAGTACTACAGATACATTCCTAAGATGGTAGTTACTTTGTGTTAATATTAGACAGTAAGCTTTTTATCACCTGAGCATTATGTGATATGCACATTTACTATTAAGGTTAGCTTAATTCATTGTTGCCATTTGGTAAATATATTTAAAACAATTACTGGATTTTATGACTGATGACGGATGTTGACACACACACGTACAGCAGACTTTTGGAGGCCAGAATATTTATTTGTGAATCATTGCATATTTAACTGTCAATGATTGTACTTAGAAAGCATTTATAATTAAATATGTTCTAGATTAGAAAACTACTAAATGCGTAAGCCCAACTGCATATTTTAAATTTTCCAAGGATGGTTGAAAATGTAAGATGGTAATTATCTTTTTCTGATGTGTTGGTTCTATTAAAATCGTATCATGATAACTTATCATTTACATATAAATCTTGTTAAAATTTCAAAGCCCTGTGCTGAAAATATAAGAATAAGTATATTTAATGTAATTGACATAAGATTGCTATTTTCTACAATTTTTCTGAAGGTAATAAGAGAGATCCACATTTGCTTGCCTCTTCAAACAGCATTTTGAATTCTATCAACATCACACTCCTTTTATTCCCAGTAGCTGAAGTCCCAAAAGACTATCTCACCACAAAAATAACATCTGAAATATCAACTCTATGCATATAAATTCAGTTGGAAAGAGAAAACTCTTAGAGATGTCAATTTTATTACAAACTGTTCCTTCTACATGCAGCTATGTGAGCGTGAGAGTATATGTGTGTAAATTAGTATTTTTCTTTCATTTGCCATTATAACACAAGACATAAAAGAAACATATAAATGCAAATATACTTTAAAATCAGGAGCTGTCCCAGAAACTATGTAGCCATTTATATGTTAATTCTTTATACCCTAACTTCTAAATTTGCCACAGAGAACCTAGGTTAACAAATAATGTATAGACACTCATTGTCTTAAGGTCAACTCTTCTTTCTCTTTTTATTTATTTTTTCCTTTTCTTTCTCTTGAAATCTTACATGACAATCAAGATGAAAAAAAATGAAAAAACTTCTACCTTGCTGTTTTTATAAGTGAATCAAAACAAAGCAAAACAAAACAAAACTGTCCTGCCCTTATCTCTCCTCGCTCACAAATATTACACACACATGATCTTAATAACGATTTTTTCCCTCACTTTTTTTCTGTTTGGGGGAGTTTTATTTCAATAGATTTAGGGTGCACAATTGTTTAGTTACATGAATGAGGTTTATAATGGTGAAGTATAGGTTTATAGTGTATTCATCACCAGAATAGTGTACATTGTTCATGATAACTAATTTCAGATCCCTCACTCTCCATCCTTTCCTATTCTGTTTCCAATGACCCTTCTACCTCTTTTTGCCCATATACACTCATTGTGTAGCTCCCACTTGTAAGCGAGAACATGTGTTTTTCCATTCCTGACATGCTTCACTTAGAGTTAGCATCTTCAGTTCCAACCAAGTTGCTGAGTATGTTTCATGGTATATGTATATTTATCATATTTTCTTTATTTACTCATCAGCTGCTACACACTTAGATAGATTTCATATCTTTGCAATTTTGGATTATGCTACAATAACCATTCAGGTAGAAGGGGCTTTTTAAAAAAATTTGAGACAGAATCTCATTATGTCGCCCTCAGTAGAGTGTCATGGCATCACAGCTCATAGCAACTTCAAACTCTTGGGCTTAAGCGATTCTCTTGCCTCAGCCTCCTGAGTAGCTGAAACTACAGGTGCCCACCACAGCACCTGGCTATGTTTTTTTTTTTTTTTGCAGTTGTCATTATTGTAATTTTTTGCAGTTGTCATTAGCTAGCCCAGCTGGTTTCTAATCCACCAGCCTCGGTTTATGTGGTTGGAGCCATAAGCACTGTGCTACAGGCACCAAGTCAAGAAGTGGCTTTTTTTTTTTTAATAATTTTATTGAATCATAATTCTGTACATTGGTGCAATCATAGGGCACGATTCATATACATTCAGAAATGTTTTGATCGTACTGTTACAGATAGCCTTCATGGCATTTTCTTGATCACTATATAAA
>CAUYON010178585.1:0-14390 GCA_963573935.1 Arctocebus calabarensis
GGCTCAAGCGACTCTTGCCTCCGCCTCCCAAGTAGCTGGGACTACAGGCGCCCGCCACAACGCCTGGCCATTTTTTGGTTGCAGCCGTCATTGTTGTTTGGTGGGCCCAGGCTGGATTCGAACCCGCCAGCTCAGGTGTACGTGGCTGACGCCTTAGCCCGTTGAGCCACAGGTGCCAAGCCTTCTTAACTTTTTTAATGCCTAAAATTCCACCATTTGGAGCCCATTCCTTTAGATCAAAGCATTATCCCCTGCTGAACTACAATGTTACTGGAAGAAGTAGTATGTTAAATGAGCAGTATGTCCCATCCACAAGCTGGTACATCGCGGATCACTGGGAGAGTGGAGCACAGAGTTCAGCTTCCCTAGAGACAAGGCACAGCTGTACCCAGGCAGTAGACCACCAAGCAGAGATGAGTGATAGAAATATGTTAGGCAGTAACTGTTACTCCCGGGCGCATGTGTGTGGCTGACAACACTACACTGAGCCCTTATTAGTCTCTAGCACCTTACAGCAGTGTTTTTTGTTTTTTCATTTTTTATTTTTTGAGACAAAGTCTCACACTGTTGCCTCAGGCTAGAGGGCTGTGGTGTCAGCCTCACTCACAGCAACCTCAAACTCCTGGGTTCAAGTGATCTTCCTGCCTCAGCCTTCTGAGTACCTGGGACTACAGATGCCCACCACAATGCCTGGCTAATTTATTTCTATTTTTAGTAGGGACAGAGGCTTGCTCTTGCTCAGGTTGGTCTTAAACCCCTAAGTTCACGCAATCCTCCCGCCTTGGCCTGTCAGTTTTTTATTTTTACAAAGCTCTATGGCTGGTTCTGATGCTCACCCAGGCCTGAGAATAACAGCCCCAGAGTAAATGTGTATGTTAGGTCCTTGCCACTTTGACGGCTTGCTGGTCGGCCTTGGTGAGTTGGTTCTGAGTGGATGCCCTGGACACTCAGTACCAGACCATGGCATGAGGGGTGAGAGAGATGCCATAAGCAATAAAGTGAACAAAGATGACCTTGGAAGGAACCAAGATGACTTCTGTACATCACAGTTTTGGCAAACCACCCAGGACTATTACCACCAAGACTCGAAGAAACAACATTAATCTATTTAAATCAGAACTTCTGCATAATACCATTTAACAAATAGAGAAATTATTATCTATGCTCATAAAACTTTGGTTTATTTCATTCTTTCAAATGGCTGGAGAAGCTGCTTGTAATTGTTTCATTACTGTGGTCTCAGACTCTCCAGCCCCTCTCTAAGTCTTACCCCACTCAGCCTGTTCTTGGTTATCCCCCTAAAAGGTATCCTTACCAGGGAATCAGTTAGGATGAGTTTAGCCAATGTAACAGAAAAACCCAAATAACAGAGGTCTTAACAAAACAGAAGATAATTTCTCCCTCATGTATATAAAGACTGGAGGGAGACAGCTGTGGGATAGGAGAGCCCTCATTCTATCTTATCCTCACCATCTTTATAAAACACGTGATTTCTTCCTCAAGTCTAAGCTGCCTCTTGTCCAGCCAGAAGGAAGGAGGAAAGGGGCAACACAGACAGTGCCCCATCCCTTGCCCCACTTAAGGAGCCTAATGTGTGGTCCTGGACATTGATATATTCCTTCTACATTCCACTAGCCAGAATTTAAGTCACATGGTGGGATCTACTTGCCAGAGAGGTAGGGAGGCAGGTTCTAAGCAGCCATAAGCCCATCTAAACAAGCAGAAGAAGGGGAGAATGGATCCTGGGAGCTTGCTAGTAGTCTCAGCCACACCAGGAATACTGCACACAGCTAAACAAGTATTGGCGGTCACCTTATGAACCTAGAATATCCCATAGGAAAGGAAGCAAATGAGTGTGGTAAGAGAAGCCTGCTTAATTCCAGGTGTTGGGTAATTCTTGGTGATTAGAGGAAAGTGTTTTGCACTAATGAAGAGTGAGAATTTGTTGAAAGTAGTTATCTGTGGCCCAAGAGTCATAACAGAGACCTCAAATAAATGAAGTGTTGGTTTGTCTTTTGAAAGGTCGTGTTTCCTCTGGAAATTATGTGATCCAAAAGCCCGCCTCTTGCCTAAGGAAGGACTGGAATGCAGGCCCTCTTGCCTGAGTCCCTGGAGTCAACTTCTGTAATACTGTCAGGGACAGCACAACATATGAAACCATGCTAGCACTCACGCTGCTGACTAGGAGGAATGTTAATATTATTTCATATACAAATTCGGCTTTGTTGTGCTTAAAAAAGATTCTGGTCGATGAAGAGGTATACCCTCCTCTAACTCAAGGGTTCCAAGTTCGCAATGGCCACAGGTAATGTCAGTACCACCTGGTTGGTGACAGATCTTAGAGTGTAATGAGAACAAAGCTGTTCCAGAAGCATGTGGTCTAAAACAGAAGAAATCTATTCAACTCTCTGGCTGTGTTTGGATTGCTCCATTGACTAGGATGATTTTAAAAGTAAAGATTGTATCTTTTCCCATCAGACCTGCCTAAATCATGCAACAGACTTGTTTCCTTTCTACGGATTTTTCATCTGTCCAGTTGACTGAATTGTATGGTCAGTTTGCTCAGAGAGGGCATGATCTTAAGGAGACAAGTTTTATCGCTAGATAGGGGGGTTGGTGTGCAGAGTACAATTCTGTTCCAGTCTGTTTGACTGCTTGTCTACCCTTGGTTAGCTATTCTGAGGGAATGCATGCTCCTCCAAAGGAGGGGTGGTGGAGTAGGAAAAAGTAGGTATCTCAGCAAAATTAAGCTGGACTGTACTGTTAGAAAACCAGGCAGAGGCCCTGTACAGGGTTGATGGGCCAGAAGAATCTTTATACAAAGCGGAACACAAAGCAGTTTGGATATGAGATGGTCTCTCCAACAAGCTGCCCCACTTCCAGGAGAGTATTACCTAGAAGCTTGGAGACTGAACTGCATCAGGAATGGAAAAGAAAACTGGAGTGTTCACATGCTCAGGGCTCCTCACCTCTGTTTCGTGATTGATCTGGGTCACCACATCCTATTTCCAACCCCATCTCAGTGTTTCCCACCCACAGGTGAGTTGTCATTACGTTGTTGAGGAAAATCAACTCCAAAGCAGGAACGAAATGTGCTGTATTGTTTTTACTTGTTCTAGATAGAAATGTCATTTCTCACCACAGAGGAAGACTTTTTATCCTCTTATCAAAATCTGTCAGTCTAGCCACACAACCTGGAGAACAAATGTGTTTTTTATCCCTCTGTGAACACATGCAGCTCAGCACCTGCACGGCACTCGAGGGTGGCCAGCCCTCATCCTGACTCAGAGGCGGCTGCTGCTCTTGGAGAGAGAAAGTAAAAATGATTGATTCAACATCTTAATTAAGATAAACAAACAAAGAGGAACATCAAATAATGGCCCTGACAGTTTGAAACAAACTGAAAGTACAGCTTAGCATTTCATAAAAGAAAAAGCGTTTGATGTGAGGATGGCAGTTTAATAATTTGTAAATATCACTGCCTTGGTATTATAGCTAATCCAAATATTTTCATTTCTCATCATAAGTTACCCTGTGCTGATGGCTTGTTCTCTTCAACTCACAGCTTTCACCCCGGAGCTTTCAACAGAGGCGGAGAGGAGAGGAAGAGAAAGGATCACAGGTTCTCTGTGGAATGTGAATTATATTGTCAACTTTCTTTGTACTTTCTGATTCCAAATATTCACTGGAAAATACTACTGACCAGGCCAAAAGATTTATTACCCTTTTCTTCACCCCCCCCAAAGTATCAAACTTTAATTATTATAGCTTTTCATTAGCTTCTGTTTTCTTAATTAAGAGTCTCTGAGCTCCCCACCCCCAACCCCAGTTCCTAATTTATAGAGAGACGAGGGAAGAGGACAACCATACTCATTATAATGTCCCCACAATGCTGTTTTTATATCATAATGAAACAGTCAGTATAGATCTCTATCTAAAATGTGTTTTATTGCCCCAGTGTCCTACAGAGAAGAGAAGTGAAGTACACGTGTCCTTGTTAATGTCTATGTCTAAACTACCCTTGGGTGCGTATGGCAGATAAGCAAGTAGTTGTGATGGCAATTAAAAAAGATGAATGTGGGAACCTCTATGTTGGCCAAAGCTCTTATGAAATTTATTTCGGGGAAGAATACACGATTTTTAACAATTTATGTGGGATTTTTCAAGGGTATTAGCTGCAACGTATATCTGTGAAAGCAAAGCTGAAGGAACACTGTTGGGCAGAGAGAGGCTTTGGGATTTCTAAAAAAGGGAAGGGTCAGGATACAGACCTGTCAGACCCCTGAATGTGACTCTGGAGTCAGGTTCATTCTCTCACGGGTTTTCCATTATTTTTTACTAAGGTTCTTAAAAGCAAAATTTATTTATTTTTATTTTTTAAATTGCTCTTGGATGATACCAAGCCCAGGCCTAAGACCACACTGGAAAATACCACAGGCAGTGAGAGGCCCACAGAGGAAAGCTGCAGTTCAGAAAATTCTCCACAGGGAAGCAGTATGAGATCAGGGTTTAGATAGAGGCAGCCCCAGCTCCACCTGCCTTCCCTGGTTCCGGTTTGTGAGTTTTCCTCCTTTCCTTCTGCTGAGTAAGATGAGCACCAACAGGGCAGGCTAACCTTTCAGGAGAGCCCCTGAGCCTAACTACAACCGTCCAGTCAGCAGTTCTCAACCTGTGGGTCGCGACCCCTTTGGACCGTCGGAAAACACATCCTGCATATCAGATATTTACATTACGATTCATACCAGTAGCAAAATTACAGTTATGAAGTAGCAAGAAAATAATTTTAGGGTTGGGGGTCACCACAACATGAGGAAGTGTAGCATTAGGAAGGTTGAGAACCACTGGTCTAGGTAGCCCCTTGTTCCCAGGGCTGTTCCTCCTCACTTCAGCAAGTGGCTCCTAGCGCATTGCTTTGTCTGTCTCATCTCTGACCTATGTGCTTCCTTACAGATGCCATCAGGGTTCAGTATCCCCTCCTTTGTGAAATGGCCTTATGTTGAGCCACTGGGTTCATATCAGTGCCACAGAGAGGAAACCTGAGCAAAGTGCCACACCCGTGTTGTTCTTGGCAGTATGAATTCTGGTGACCTCTCAGTCGGTAGATAAACTCTTGACATTTCTTGAAAAGGGATCAGTTCCATCTTTGGTACCAACATGGTTTTGTTTGAGTTATTGGAAGCAGTACAACTTTATGGATAAAACTCGGAACAGAGAGCTTACAATTTAGATTATATCTTGACACTATCCCATTGATATAGTATGTGATGACAATAAAGCAACTACTTATTTTCCTTGCTTATATAATAGAAATAACATACGATGTGCATTGCTGGTAAGTCTTAATAACTGCGTACCCTATGTAGATCTTGCACACACATTCAATACTTAAGATAGAAAATGTTGGCTTTTTTTTTTTGCAGTTTTTGGCCAGGGCCAGGTTTGAACCTACCACCTCCGGTATATGGGGCCGGTAGCGTCCCACTCCTTTGAGCCACAGGCGCCGCTCAATCTTGGCCTTTCTTTTGTCAGATGTTCTCTAAAATACATTCTCTTTTATTAACAGACTGGTGGCTAGTACATGTATCAGATTAAAGACTTTCTAAGAAATTTAAATCTTGACAATTCTTCTAACATAGCAAGCAGAAATCCCATTTTCAGCATTTCATGTGGCCTAAGCAGGGGTGTAAGAAGGAACTGGAGTCTGAGTTTCCTAAACTATATCCCCGGGTGGCCTTTCTCATCACACATTTTATTTTTCTACCTAAAATATTTAAGAACTTAAAATGTTTTTGTCAAGTGTGAGAAAGATGCATGTTGACTTCCTCACTCTGATCTCACTTTTCCTTTTTATAGTCCCTCAGAACCATTTCCAGACCCCTTAAATCAGTTAACTTTCTTCCAGAGATAATCAATAGAAAGCAAGCAGGAAAAAAAAAGAGGGAGTGAGACCTGCCCCAGGACTCTCGGGTGACTCTGCCTCCCAGAGAGGATGACACAAAGGTGAACAGAAGAAGAGTTTCTGAACAGATTTCTGGTAGGACTGCTCTAAAGATGGAATCAGCTGCAACAGTGCCCAATAACAACTGCAACTGACCAGCTACCTCCCTCTCGGCCATAAATTGGGCCAGAGAGATAGAGACTGAGAGACATTTAACAAAATGGGGAACACAAATGAAATATTGATCTTCTTTCCTGTATTCTATCTCCAAAAGATAAGTAAACCAACTAGCAGTAGGAAGAATGCTATCCTCATTATATTAGGCCATTTTAATCTTTCATAAAATGCAATAGTGTGCAATCTTTGGTATAGACTGCAGGTGCTCTCTTCTGACCTAATTAGACTAGGACTTTTCAGTTTTAGGTGATGCGACGTCCCAAAGAGTTTTAATGCCAAGGTTCAACGATGTTGCTAGGTCTGTCTCATCCATAATTTTGTGTCTGTCTAGAAAAGGTTAGGCAAAGGTAAGAGAGGCATGGAGCCCATTGAAACATCTCTAATCAAGGGGAAACTTGTTAAAGAAAGATTTTTAATAGCTCGAACTACCTTCGAGGCCAATAAAGGCACCAAAACGGATTATTAGACCATGATCTGAGGTTAGAAAAAGGACACTGGTGCTGACTGATTAGGAAGTTACTGGAAATAAATAAAAAGGCTACCTTATGTGAAACTGAGACTCACAGCACAGGAGCATCACGAAAAGCCATAGGTGTGCTGATTACATTCATCCAGATATTAATGAACACTCTGTGTATGGCTTGTTTCTATAGACCTTTCGTATGAGATATTTTTAGATAAACTGATTTCACAGAGGAGAAGGAAGGTAATAAGTGTTACGTTGTGTTAATACACCAATTTGCCTCCTTTGGGATCAAATTTGGTGCAGGGCACAAGTGAAATGAGTTTGATGGCCTCAAGCAAGGCTACTACCACCTTAAACAAAATCACAAATCATTTGCCGGCAGCTGGGCTCTGACACCTAGGGCTGAGAAGGCAAGAGTGTTACAGGTCAGGAGAAAGACAGTGGAGAGAGCTGGTTAGAGGAACTACCTCTGGGTCTCCACCCTGGCTTCAGCTCATGCTACCAACCAACGCTTCCCATTCTTAAACACTAATATTCACATTGATTTTACAACCTCTGTTTACCTGCCAAACCCAACATCAATATTCCCTGTAGCATTCCATGAAACCTCTAGTTATCAAAGTCCTCATCACTCAGACAATTCTAATAATAGTAATTTCAGAGGCACTGTGGAAATGGAGTCCTATTTTTAGAAACTTCCTTTAGCAAACTAATGTAACTTGTTTGTTGCAGTGAATTCTAAATCTCAACATTGTTTGCTCTCTCTCCACTCAGAGGAGGGCTTCTGTGTCACTCTCATGAAAACGCAGAGAATTAGAAAACAATGACTGTGTGAATGACATTTACAGATATCTCATTCTGAAAAGGGCACATTTTATTGTGACTCTGTGTCAAAAGTGTAGTTTCATCAGAGGACAGGAGGCAAAAGAAACAGGCAATCAATATTTGGGCCTCTGATATCTGAAATGAGAAAGAAAATCATTATCCTGTTACTTTTATTGTAGCATGGTGCTTGAAATATTACACTTGCTTCCATAATAATTAAATATTTGGGGGGGTTGCAGTTTTCAAAAAACCCTTACCATGTGGTCATGTGAAAGAAGAACATAAGCAGAAAGTAAGTACATGCACACATTTTACAGTGGGAATGGGAAGAAAGGTACATTGAGAAAGGGAAACCTTTTAGAAAAAATATAATAACCCAGTTTCCTCTTAGTAAATCTAATAGCATATGTGTAATTTCTAAACTTCTAGAATTATCAGTAAAGGGTTTCTTGTTTCCAAAAACACAGATTTCCAATAGAAAAGCGTCTCCTCAATATTAATGAGGTTGTTTGGGGAGCATTTGAATCTCTTTATTGAAAATTTTATTCCATTGTTAAGAAACTAAACCAAACCAAAGTGGAGTTTGGCACTTGATTTTGAAAGTCAAATGTACTAACTATTCACTTCTGACTGGCAAAAAACTGGCCACTGAACCTGAATTTCTTGCTTACAAAAGGACAGGAATTATTCACAAACCTTTTTGAAACTCTTATGTATCTGGCCTCAGGTAAGGCACTAGTTCTGCCTAACTGCTTCTCATACGACCGCTTATTGGTAGGTATTTTCAAAATACTTAACATCCTCAATTAACACTCCTCTCTTCAGATATCAGCATTCAGTTTAAAAATATCTCTGCATATGGAGTCATGTCTAGTCATTAGTTGGTTACAAAAACAAGTACAACAGTCCTCAACCTGACTTTCATACTTTTCTGAGGTGGTACCATAACCTAGTTATTTAAATTCTTTTTTTTCCTCTTAGAATTATTATCGATGACATTAGCATTATATAATTGTAAAGTCATGACCTGCTTTCCTAGACTGTCTGCTGCGGCCCCATGGAGAAGTAAGTGGGTCCTTAATGAACAAGAAAAGGTTATCTAACTGCACGCGGTGTCTCCAAGTCTGCTCTGGCTACAGCCTACAGCAGCCGCAGATAACAGTTCAAAGTCATGCAAATGAGGGCTACGGCTACCACTTTGTTCCTCACAGACTGGATGTTCCTGTGATCTGTTGGCAAACACACCATGGCAGTAGGAAAAAAAGGATTTCTCAGAGACCTAATTCATCTGGGCAGCTGATTTATTTAAGTAGAAGAAACTACTATAGCAACCCACAGAATTGCTAAAATTAAGAAAAACTGACAATACCAAGTGCAGGTGAGGATGATGAGCAACTAGAATTTTCACAGACTATTAGTGGGAGTGTAAATTGGTAAAAACCCTTTGGAAAACTATGTGAGAGAAACTATTTTTTTTTTTTGAGACAGAGCCACAACCTGACACCCTGGATAGAGTGCTGTCTCATCATAGCTCACAACAACCTCCAATTCCTGGGCTCAAGCGAGTCTCTTGCCTCTGCCTCCCAAGCAGCTGGGACTGCAGGCGCCCGCCACAACGCCAGGCCATTTTTTTGGTTGCAGCCATCAATGTTGTTTGGCGGGTCCGGGCTGGATTCGAATCCGCCAGCTCAGGTGTACGTGGCTGGCGCCTTAGCCCGCTGAGCCACAGGCGCCGAGCCGAGAGAAAATATTAATGCTGAACACGCACATACTTTCTGATCCAGCAATTCTTCTATTAGGTATAAACCCAACAGAAACGCCAACATAATGAGATCCAAAAGGCAGGAATAAGAATGTTCATGGCAGCATTATTTATAGTATCTTTCCCATAGGAACCCCCCCAGCGGTTTACCTATCATAGTGTGAAATAAAATGACTAAATGAAATACCATACGTTAATGAGAACAATGGAACTACTACTCCATGCACAAACATGGATGATTTTCACAAATATAATGTTTTTTTTTTTTTTGAGACTCTGTCTTACTCTGCCACCCTGGGTAGAGTGTAGCTAGGACTACAGGCACCTGCCACTATGCCCGGCCACTTTTTCTTTGCAGCTGTTGATTTTACCTGGCCTGGGCCAGGTTCAAACCTCGCCAGCCTTGGTACAGGTGTCTGGCGCCCCACCCACTGAGCTACAGGTACAGTCTAGTTTTTCTATTTTTAGTAGAGACAGGGTCTTGTCTTGATGTTGCTATTGCTCAGGCTGGTCTTGAACTACTGAACTCAAGTCATTCACTTGCCTTAGCCTCCCAGAGTGCTAGAATTACAGGTGTGAGCCACCACATCTGCCACAAATATAATTCTGAATGAAAGAATCAAGACCCACAAGATACATGTACACATTTATATAATATGATTCTGTTTATATAAAGTTCAACTACAGACAAAATTACTCTGGTGACAGAAGTCAGAATAGTAGTTACTTTTGGGGAGATAATTAGGAGGAGGCTCAAAGAGAAGCTTCAGGGGTGCTGGTTATGTTCCGTATTTTGATATGAGTGTGCATTACATGAGTATGTTCCCTTTGTTAAGAAAAATTATTGAGCTCTACATTTATGATACGTGCATTTTTCTGTATGTATTATATACTCCAATAAAATAGTTTATAGAAAAGCCAACAGTGTAACTTGTTATTAATTAATTCCTTTGTCAACTTCTGAAATGTTAGGAGACAAAGGAAGAATGATTAAGACAATTTCTCTTTGAGTAAAATTTACTACAGAATTAGAGCAGTAGGGTGCTGGCCCCATATACCAAAGGTGGCGGGTTCGAACCGAGCCCCATCCAAACTGCAACAAAAAATAGCCGGGTGTTCTGGCAGGGGCCTGTAGTCCCAGCTACTCGAGAGGCTGAGGCAAGAGAATCGCCTAAGTCCAAGAGCTGGAGGTTGCTGTGAGCTATGACGCTATGGCACTCTACTGAGGGCGATACAGTGAGACTCTGTCTCTTAAAAAAAAAAAATCTACTACAGAATTATTGAAAACAAATACCAGAGAAATTACATAAGCATAGTTAAAATAATTTGTGTTTCTTAGCCTAAAGCTCATAAGGCTAAATGGTGATCTGCTTCCAGTAGTGTCCAATCTTTTTGTTTTTCTACCACACATTGGAAATATAAGAGTTGTTTTGGGCCGCACTAAATATACACAAACACTGGCTCGGCACCTGTGGCTCAACAGGCTAAGGCGCCAGCCACGTACACCTGAGCTGGCGGGTTCGAATCTAGCCTGGGCCCGCCAACCAACAATGACGTCTGCAACCCAAACAAAAATAGCTGGGCATTGTGGCGGGCGCCTGTAGTCCCAGCAACTTGGGAGGCAGAGTCAAGAGACTCGCTTGAGCCCAGGAATTGGAGATTGCTGTGAGCTGTGATGCCACTGCACTCTATCCAGGGTGATAGCCTGAGGCTTTGTCTCAAAAAAAAAAACAAAACTTTTTCCAAAAGTCTCTGAATAGACTCTTGCCATGTCTCCTTAGCTAGATTTTCATCATTTTTCTTTTTCTTTTTAAAAATTTATTTATTTATTTATTTGGAGACAGAGCCTCAAGCTGTCACCCTGGATAGAGTGCTGTGGCATCAAAGCTCACAGCAACCTCCAATTCCTGGGCTTAAGCGAGTCTCCTGCCTCCGCCTCCCAAGTAGCTGGGACTACAGGCGCCAGCCACCATGCCTGGTCATTTTTTGGTTGTAACCGTCATTTTTGTTTGGCGGGCCCGGGCTGCATTCGAACACGCCAGCTCAGGTGTATGTGGCTGGCGCTTTAGCCCGTTGAGCCACAGGTGCCGAGCCGTTGGGCTTAATTTTTAATGCTATTTTTTGGGATTCCTTTCATGTAAGACCACTACTTAATAATCCCTTTATTGGCTCTAGATGTATTTCTCTAGTCTGCCCCCTGTCTGTTACTGTTGTCTAGAATACTGTTCCCTGTGAATTCTTCCAGGGAGCATTGGGCTGCCTTTACTTTTTTGGACTTTCGAGTTCCCATCTACCCATTTCCCCGGATAGGATTTGTGCTTTAGGTCCTTGGGGAATAACTCACCCCTAATGTCACAAATGTTCTTCTATAGTAGTTCCCGCCACATTTAGTTAATAATCAATGAGTTTATTTTTCTATGCATATTGTATATGTTTAAATATTTATGTATTTATTTTAGAGATGGGGTCTTGCTTTGTTGCTTATTTGTATTTTATAATTATTTTTTGAGATAGGGTCTGTCTCTGTCACCTATGCTGTGTAGTGCAGTGGTCCGATGATAGCTCACTAGAGCCTCAAACTCTGGGCTCAAGCAATCCCCTTGCCACACCTTCCTTAGTAGCTAGGACTGGGGGTGTTCATCAGCATACTCGGCTAACTAAAAAATGTTTTTCTGTAGAGATGGGGTTTCTCTATGTTGCCGACGCTGGCCTGGAACTCCTGTCCTCTAGCGATCCTCCCGCTATGGCCTTTCAAAGTGCTGGGATTACAATTGTGAGCCATCACACCCAGCCAGTATTTTGTAAATTCCTTATAAGGTTAATTTCTGGATATATATTTTGTCACTATTCTGAATTTTATCTTATTTTCAGAAAGTGGCATAGAAGCCCACAAACTCTCTTTTCACATAATAGCCTAATTGATATATAATTCACATACCATAAAATACCATAAAATTTATCCATTAAGATGTATAAATCAGTATTTTTTTGTATATTCACAGAATTGTGAGGTACACTGACTTTTGTGTGTAAATTTTTTTTTTTTTTTTTAGACAGAGCCTCAAGGTGTGGTCCTGGGTAGAGTGCCGTGGCATCACAGCTCACAGCAACCTCCAACTCCTGGGCTTAAGCGAGTCTTTTGCCTCAGCCTCCCAAGTAGCTGGGACTACAGGCGCCCGCCACAATGCCCATTATAGTTGTCATTGTTTGGCGGGCCCAAGCTGGATTCCAACCCACTAGCTCTAGTTTATGTGGCTGGTACCTTAGCTATTTGAGTTACGGGCCTTGAGCCTGTATGTTGATATTTTATTTGACAACCTTGCTGATTTAAGACTAAAATGTAATTATTGGCTCAGCGCCTGTGGCTCAACGGGCTAAGGCACCAGCCACATACACCTGAGCTGGCGAATTCGAATCCAGCCTGGGCCCGCCAAACAACAATGGTGGCTCCAACCTAAAAAATGGCCGGGCGTTGTGGCAGGTGCCTGTAGTCCCAGCTACTTGGGAGGCAGAGGCAAGAGACTCGCTTGAGCCCAGGAATTGGAGGTTGCTGTGAGCTGTGATGCCATAGCACTCTATTCAGGGTGACAGCTTGAGGCTCTGTCTCAAAAAAAAAAAAAAAAGCTAGGCTTAAGATGTTTTTAGGGTCACTGTGAGTGATTATCATTTGAACCCAGGAGTTTTAAGGCTGCATCGAGCTGCACTCCAGCCTAAGAGACAGAGCCAGACTTCATCACCAAAAATAAAATGATTTCTTCCCTGAAGATTTTTTTTTTTTGTAGAAACAGAGTCTCACTCTATCGCCCTTGGTAGAGTGCCGTAGAGTCACAGCTCACAGCAACCTCCAGCTCCTGAGCTTAGGCGATTCTCTTGCCTCATCCTCCCCAGTAGCTGGGACTACAGGCGCCTGCCACAACTCCCGGCTATTTTTTGATGCAGTTCGGCTGGGGCCGGGTTTGAACTCGCAGCCCTCGGTATATGGGGCCGGTGCCCTACTCGCTGAGCCTCAGGCGCCACCCTTCCCTGCAGATTTTTGCATGTAATGCTTTATCAGACTTCAGCTTTGGGTATGTCATAATTACTTTATGATTTTCTCTTCAATCCAAGGATTATTTAGCAGTATCATTGATGGGTTTCCAAACACGTGAAGACTTAGGGAATTTTTCTCTCTTTTTTGTTATTTCTAATTTTATTCCATTACCAGTAGAGAATATAGTCTGTATAATGTTGCCTCCTGAGGATCTATGGGGGTTTCTCTGTGGCCTAGGATATGGTTGGCTTTTGCGGGGTGGGGGGCAGAGTCTCTTACTTTGTTGCCTTTGGTAGAGTGCCCTGGTGTCATAGCTCACAGCAACCTCAAACTCGGGCTTAAGTGATCCTCTTGCCTCAGTCTCCCAAGTAGCCGGGACTATCGGCACCCACCACAACACCCAACTATTTTTAGGGATGGGGTCTTTCTCTTGCTCAGGCTGGTCTCCCAACTCCTTAGCTTAAGCAATCCACCCACCTTGTCCTCCCAGAGTGCTAGGATTGTAGGTGTGAGCCACTGTGCCCAGTAACATGGTTGGCTTTTCAATGATTTCACGTATGTTCTAAAAGGATATATTTTCCCTAATGGTTGAGTACAAACTTCTAAGTATATTCATTAGATCAGACTTGTCAATCATGTTGTTCACAGTTTTTATATCTTTGCTTACTTTTTACTGTGGTTGATCAGCTACAGTATTTAATTTTCTCTAATCTCCTTGTAGTTCTATCAATTATTGCTTAATATTTAGCCGGGCATTGTGGCGGGTGCCTGTAGTCCCAGCTACTCCGGAGGCTGAGGCAAGAGAATCGCCTAAGCCCAGGAGTTGGAGGTTGCCATGAGCTGTGTGACGCCATGTCACTGTACAAAGGGCGATAAAGTGAGAATCTGTCTCTGCAAAAAAAAAAAAAATTACTGCTTAATATATTTTAAAAATGGCTTGGCACCTGTGGCTCAGCAGGCTAAGGCGCCAACCACGTACACCTGAGCTGGCGGGTTCAAATCCAGCCCGGGCCCACCAGACAACAATGACAGCTGCAACCAAAAAATGGCCAGGTGTTGTGGCGGGCGCCTGTAGTCCCAGCTACTTGGGAGGCAGAGGCAGGAGACTCGCTTGAGCCCAGGAATTGGAGGTTGCTGTGAGCTGTGATGCTACAGCACTCTATCCAGGGTGACAACTTGAGGCTCTGTCTCA